>JAJUPC010000606.1:0-168898 GCA_023614405.1 Avena insularis | reverse complement strand
CACGAGGAGGAAGATTCACCGACCGGTTGTTTCGATTCGCGATCCGGAACGCAGCCAAGCTTCCGGATAAATTTCTTCCTCGCTCAGTGGACAATTCTCAAGCACGACGCGCGTAAAGAAAGATGAAGCCGGAAGACTGGTTGACTCGATTATTACGCACTTCGGCAATGGGTACCATCGCCCCACGGAATAAAGCGCAGACAGCCGCGTTTTCGTTACGCCCCCTCATGCTAACCGGGTTCTGCAAGCGACCTGGCTCAATAGCCTCGCGCCTAACAAAGATTGCCAACGTCTGCCTGATTTCGGTGAAGGTTTTCGCCCCGTGAACTTCAACCAAGACGTATTGGGGCATCGCATAAGCGCTTCAGTATTTCGGCAGACGACCTACCTTTGCAGCGCCCAGGGGCTTACCACGATGACCGGATCACAGTACTCGCCAAGTGGACGGAGTTCCGCAACACTTGGCGTAGGGCATCCCGGAGAGCCGTATCATTGGTTTCTTCATCGGCGATGCCGAGAGGGCACCATGCTTCGCCACCGCTACCGCGGGTGACGAAATAAAACCATGGCGGAGCTCATGACGGTTGCCATTACCAGCACGCCATCACGGGCAGATGCCGCCATGAAGAAGCTCCTCCGAGTAAACGTGGAAGGCCGTCCGACTTCCCATCGGAGCTGCTTCGGGCGACCGTTCCGGAAAGCAATCCGCTGGTGAAGCCGGATCCTCCAGACGCCACGGCAACAACAACCGGTTCCACGGGACCGCCACGACAGCAAGTAACGCTCTCGCTACCACGCGCTGCAGGTCAATGCCAGAGAGGGTGTGCCCGACGCAATTCTGGCTAACGACTGCAAGAAGGCGTAAGCCCTGCTCACCTTCGACTGTGATGATTGACTTTGCCCGTGCAAGTGGCATAGCGCGTCCTTCAAACCTGACTCGACGCACCACCCGGAATCGCAGGTGACTCCGCCAAACAAAGGACCGTGGCAACCAGCCCTCGCCTCCCCGCCTCCCCACCGGTGGATTCCCCACCACCGGCTAGGGGAGCCGGTAATGATGGTAACGGCGGCAACGGCGGCAACAACAACAATGGCTACCCCCAGCCGCACGCCGCCTACCACATCTTCGAGACGGAGCAGGACGACAAGCACAGCCGGAGGCGACGCTCCAAGGAGGTCAACGCCATCGTTTCCCCGGTCCCCCAGTACCTGAACTGGTCGGAAACCCCCATCACCTGGAGCCAGACAGATCAACCGGAGCACCTGCCGACTTTGGCTACGCCATGGTGCTCGACCTCATCGGTCCAACGACACTCGCCGATTTTCGCTGGCGCCTCATCGGCGGAGGCAGCCTTTCAACCTCCTCTACCAGTCCTCGCTGGAGAAGCTGGGCATTCGCGAAGCGACCCGCGCCTGACTAACACGACGCTCCACGGCGATCGCCGGGCCAGCCTGGCGCCCGGCTGGAAAAATCCAGCTAGACGTCATCTTCGGGACCGAGGAGAACTTCCGTCGCAAACCACTCTGGTTCGAGGTGGTAATTTTGACGAGCTCCTACCACGCTCCCTCGGTCGCCACGCCCTCGCCAAGTTCATGGCCGCCCCACTACGATACCTCAAGATTTAAGATGCCAGGACCCCACGGTGTGATCACCGCCGCCGCTTCAGCGATCGATGGAGTGCGCCAGCGGTTCTAAATCGCAGCAGGCCCCTCATCATAGCCGAAGAAAGGCATGCGATCATCACCGCGAATGTGGCCATGGCCCAGCAGGACATTCGCCAGCAGCAAACCGGCCTGAGAAGGAGCTTTCCAGCCGCAAAGGAGATGAAGAGGATCCCGCCGACCTCTCCGACCCGACTAAGTTCGCACAATTGGTGCCGCTTGACAGCAAATAGGAAGGCGCGCCGATTTCCTCCGCGGAGAATCGGGACATCTTCGCATGGTCTCCCCAAAGACATGCGGTGTGCCGAGGAGTTCGCCAGCACTCACTTCATGCGTCCGGGATGCCAAGCCGGTCAAGCAACCTCTCGCCGGGTTCACAGTAAGAGAAGAGAAAGATAATCGGTGATTTAGATCAATTCACTCAGCTCCTCGCAGCCGGGTTCATTATGGAAGATACCACCCGACTGGTTGGCTAACCTAGTCCCGTGTTGAAAAGAACAAGACCTGGCGATGTGTATCGACTACACCAGCAGCAAGGCTTGCCCGAAGACTCCTTCGCTTTGCCCCAGACGATCAGGTCATCGATTCCACGGCCGTTGTGGACTTGTTGTCTTTTCTAGATTGTTATTCCGGATATTAATCAGATCCGCTAAACCCGCCAATCAGATTAAGACATCATTTATCACCCCTATGGGCTTTCGCTATGTAACCATGCCTTTCGCCTAAAAACGCAAAGCGCCACCTATCATGTATGCGTAAATGCTTGCACCGCAGATAGGCAAACGCATCGCCACGCGGATGACGAGTCATCAAGACCAAGGAAAAGTGCACCTCCTCGAGGATCTGCGAAACATTTGGCAACCTCCGCATACCAGATGAAGTGAACCCGAAAAATGCGCTCGAGTACCATCCGCCAGCTACTCGGTTTCTTATCTCAGCGAGGCATCGGCAACCGGAGAAGATCGCGCATCGAAAGGATGCAACCGCACAAGAACCCGCTTTGAGTCCAGGTTCACCGGATGCACTGCTTCCTCACGGCTTGGTCACCGGCTTAGGGGAGAAGGCACTCGCTGTACCAGCTGGATGAAAAAGACGGACAAGTTCTCCGATCGACTTCGCCGACACCGCCGCTCCACGACCTCAGCGATGCTGTCCATAGCGCCAGGTTCTAGCCACACCGCTAGCAGTGGGGCGGAGCCGATGTTCTTTCATATAGCAGCCACCGCCGGTCGCTGTCGCCCCGGTGGTGGAGCGCCTGAGGAAGGCAAGGCTCAGCAAGTTCAGAGGCCCGTTTACTACCTCAAAGGTTCTCCTCTCCAAGCGTAACTACCCCACTACCAAAAGATGTGCTACGGCGTGTACCTAGCATGCAAGAAGCTCAAGCACTACTTCCAGGAGCACCCGATCAAGGTCGTGTGCACCGCACCCCTTTCGGAAATCATCGGCAACAAGGACGCCACCGGCCGGTCGCCAAATGGGCCATCGAGCTCGCCGCCTACTCCATCCAGTACGAGCCCCGACTCACGATCAAGTCACAGGAGATGGCGGACTCCTCGTCGACCGGGCTGAGACCAAGATTCCCACCGTTCCGGATTCGACCATCGAGGATGCACTTCGACGGGTCGAAGATGCTCGGGGCTTGGGAGCCGCATCGCGGCTCACTCGCCAAGGAGACCGGGAGTAGTGTTGCAGATCCACTTCAAGGCCTCCAACAACGTAGGCGAACACGAGGCATCGCGCACGGGTTCGCTGGCCAAGGAAATCGGCGCCAACCGGATAAATAGCCCGGCTTCGCGATTCAGACTTGGTGGTACAATGTATCCGAATGGACGCCAGAGATGCCAACATGGCCTCTACCGTTCCACATCCGTAAGCTCAGCTCCCTTCGACGGATGTGAATTTCATCACGCCCCCGCACCAACAACGCAGGCAGCCGACGCGCCTCCAAGATAGGGTCCACCAGCAGGCCATCCCACCGGGGTCTCCGGAGCACTTGCGCAAGCCATCCATCAACCTGCCGTAGAATCGATTCCATCATCTCAAGGGAGCGCCTGACTGCCGGGCAGCGGAGGCGGAGCCGGTGGAGCCACCAAAGAAGAAAACTCGTGCAACTCCGCCAGGTGCCCTCCGCTCATGGGACCCTGGCCGCCCGCCCAAAGGGCTCTGTGGGCTGCCGCCCGACATCCCACCCGGACGGCCCACCGACACCGGACATCCGGAGGACAGAGCGTCCTCGCCATCCGGAAGTGCCATCCTGGGCACAACCCTTCATGAACTACATCGCCAACAACGAGCTCCCTGATGACGAGGTGGAGGCGAACAAATCCAGCCGGCGCCACAGATACATACACCATCATAAACGGCGAGCTATACAAGCGCAGGTATCCCAGATCTTCCAAAGATGTGTTGACGAGACAGTGCTACCGCTACTCAAGGACATCCACCAGGGAGAAAAGTGGCACCACGCTTCATCAAGGGCGATAGTCGCCAAGGCGCTTTCGCCACGGCTTTATTGGCCCACCGCCTCGAGGATGCCGAGCATCCTGGTCCACAGGCAGCAAGGGTGCCAACGCCGCAGCTCGGGCACATGCCAACCCCTCGGTGCTCAAGACCATACCGATCACTGCCCTTTCGCGTTTGGGGCCTCGACATGGTCGGGCCCTTCAAGCGAGCTCGCTGGAATGACCCACCTGCTGGTAGCGTGGACAAGTTCACAAAGTGGATCGAGGCCAAGTTTATCCGGAAGCTGGACGGGCGACGGTTGTTACCTTCTTCACCGACATCATCAACCGCTTGCCACCCCAACAGCATCATCACCCACAACGGCCACGAACTTTGCTAAGGGGCCTTAGCCCGCTCGCAGCAACAAGGGCATCCGGCTGATTCTCGCCTCGTTGCACATCCACAGTCCAACGGGCAGGTCGAATAAGCAAATGGTTTGGTGCTAGTCATCAAACCACGCCTCATCGAGCCGCTGGAGCGGTCACCGGATGCTGGATCGGCGAACTTCCGGCTGGCTGTGGAGCCCGCACCACACCGAATAGATCAACTGCTACACGCCGCTCTTCCTAGTTCACGGATCGGAAGCCGCCCTTCCGCCGACATCGAATTCGACTTCGCAAGCTCCTCACCGCAGCAGGCCAACAGGAGGCGCGGAGGACGGGTAGATCTCGGAGGAGGCCCGTGATTGGCCCCTGTCTGTATCCGCTTCAGACCAGAACGACTACGCCGCTACCATTCCAGCCGGATTCGCCAATGATTCCGCGAGGGTGACCTGGTTCTCCGCTGCAAGACACGAAGGGCATGCACAAGTTATCACCACTTCGAGGGCCTCTTCATCATCAGCGGGCGCCGCCAACGACTTCCATTACCTCATCGACGGCAGCAGCCGCGCAAGAACAAGATGGACAAATCGGACGAGGGAGACCGAACGCCGTGGGAACGCGCCTCGCTGCGCCTGCTTTGCACCTAGTCGCCAAACAGGTATGTATCCTAAAAACCTCATAATGAAAATGGACTCCAGAATCTCGGGGCCCTTCCGAAATGTGTGCCTATCTGTTCTCCGATTAAAAATTTTTCCATTCGCTACCCTTACCCGGGCTCGCTGGCTGGCCCGGCTTAAGCCAACTAACCGACCGAGTAGTGCGGCGATGTCGAGGCCCACTCTTCGCCTCAGCTACAGATCGAACTCGCTGTCCGCTAGCAAGAGCAAAAGCCCGAGGCATCCCACATGAAAACGGGAAGAGGCGTGATGGCGGGCGCCCCGCCCTAACTAGCTCAAACCAATCCAGCCAGCCGCTAGTACCGCGGCGTAATGTAATCGCCTCTTCGATTCCGCCGCAGAACCGCAACTGCTGCCGCAAGGACGCAGTGAAAACAGCGTAACACACGAGAAAGCACTAAGCCGCCAGAAAGGAGCAAGCCGGTTTTTGAAAAATAAGCCGCTTTCCGCTACGATTTGACGGACTAACCTATTAACCTATGAAGATGTATGTATGCATATGTAGCAGCTTCTTGTCCTACTACTTCGAGTCGGAATTCAGGAGAAGGAAAGAAGATTCAAGCCCTTGCCTTCATCAAGCGCCCAATCTACACCCACCGGAAAGATCAATCGCGCCGCTTCCCTGAAGTGGAATCTTGAAGTTCTGGCCACTAAGGCGCGAGCCGCAGCTCGGAGCCCAGGTGAGGCAAGGGCGGAGCAATAAAGGCAAGAAAGATTCGCTACTGGCTACGCCAGCTACTCCGACTCTGGTTACACCGCAGGTGGGCCACGCTGTGCACTGGAATGTTGGTTCCCCTGCTGAAGGCGCCCACCGACGGGGGCAAAGCCCTCGACCGGGGTGAGGCCGGATAAAGTTAGAAGAGCGGGAAGAATAAGGAAGATTCAAGCACCTGGCTACGCCTACTCCATCTCGATTCAAGGGCTACCAGTGGCACTCGCCCCCGGAGGTGTAGTTCATCCGCTAAAAAGTGTGTAGCCGATAGGTCAGCCGGGCGAAGCGAGCCGGCAAAGATATCAAAGGAAAACGTAACACACAAATAAAGGAAGACCCAAGAATTCAATATTAACAAGCAAAAGGAGACTGGCTCGAGAGTTACCCGCATCAAAGATAGCGATGCAGAACAAGTTTGATAATCAAAAATAAGATAAATACACCCGCATCCCGGCGCAGCCTAAACGGCAGGGCCTTTGCCGTGGGACGCCTCCGTCGGCAGATGCCGGAGGCGGGGCGAGCCAGTTGTCGTTCCGGCTCCGGCGTGGCGAGGCACCGGTGGCAGGACTCCGTGATCCGAGTGTCGGGGACTCGGTCGGTGAGCACCTCGTCCGGATCCACGTGTGGCGATCTTGATGGCGAGCCCGCTGGCTGGTCTTGATGGGCTTGGCGGATAGCTAAGATCGTTCCGCGCTGAAGCCCCTGGTCGATCTTCTCGACGCGAGCATCCTTGTACCAGGAAAGCATCGCCAGGCCATCTCTCGCTCCACCTCAAGGCCACAGATCCCGCAGCCGGTCCACCGCAGCCGCACCTCTCCCACTCTTCGCTTCTGTACATCGTCTGGAATCGAGCCTCCGCCACATAAAGGCGAAGATGTCTCGCTACTACCGATGAAGCTTCGCCTCCTCGCCAAGAAGAACGACGAGCTCGAGTCGGCCGCGCCCCGCCAGCCTTCTCTGCGGCGTTGTAGGCGAGGTCTATGCCAGGTAAAAGGCTGTCGGAAAAGAGGAGTCAAATCCGCTACCGGATCGGGAAAGAAAAGAAGACGAAGAAAGATCTCTTTGGCGGTGTGACCGTGTGGGCTTAATTTGCATCAGCTCCTCCACCAGCGCCTTTCTCCTTGACCGCTAGTCGCTTTATCTCCTTCTCTTGGTCCTGCCTCCGGCCTCGAGAAGGGAGAGAGTTTCACCCGGCTGCTAGCGAGCCAGGCGTCGCGCTTCGCTCGACGGTAAATTTCTCCAAGCCACTCCACTCATGCAAGGCTAGTCCTTGTTCTGCAAGCGCAGCGGCGTGGAGTTAAGACTCGGCTAAATGCCGGTCGCTCGCTTCAAGCGACATCGATCTCGCGGCTGGGCGACACGAGGACAGCAAGAACAAAGCTGACTCCATTAAAAAAACCAGACTAGATGAGGCGGGCTTACGAGGTCCCGCGGCTGAGTAGCCGTCCTCGGCTGCGGCAAGCTTCTGTTCTCAGTCTGCTCCCACGAACACGGTTGTGGGTTTCAAGCAGCCGGATTCTCCTTCACCGCCAGCGTCGAATGCGGCATAAGATCCGGCAATAAGCGGGCGGAAGAAAGCTTTATCGCCATTCACGGTGTTGACGGAAGCTGGCGACTCTTCGTTGCGAAGCACACGCTGCTCGCCACTCACTCCCGAGCGCCTCGGGCTGGAGGTCGGAGCTTGCCGCTTACGATCACAGCCTTGCTGCAGCTCCTCGCAGGCGCCCACGGAGGAACCTCCTTCCGGCTGGTTAGGAGCGTCGCTTCTCGCCGGGACCGCTGCTGGGAGGGGGCAGCCAGCCTTTCGGCTTGAGGAGGAGAAGGAGGCTGCACTTAGAGGGAAGGGGAGGCGCTGTTGGATCGGCAGGGGCGCGAGGCGGCGACTCGGCTATCCCGGCCGGATCGTGGGCGCCGAAGAAACCGCCATGCGCGCTAAAGAGAAAGAGGAAAAGACAAGAGCAAAACAAAGCTAAAAGTCGAAAAACAAGGACAAGGCAAAACAAATGTAAAAGCACCAAGGGGAGGGAGAAAACGCACCCCAAGCACAACTGGCCAGGCGAAGCCTTTCTTCTCGCCAAGACGGCCTTGGCGGGCAGGGCTACCGTAGTTCGGCCCTCTTCGCCGAGCCGCTCTTCCCGCCATAGCGGCAGCCGTTAGGAGCCGGAATGGCCAGAAAGCCGCTTTCCAGCCGCTCTTGGCTGTCATACGCGGAGGGCGTATTAAGCCGCTCATGTCGGCCCGGGCATCCTTCCTCCTCGCGCACCTCACGTCTGGCAGGGGTCGGCCGACCGTTTATCGTCGCCGGAAGGCGGCGCCATCCCCATCCGGATTCTCTACCGGATCGCCGAGCGCTGCGGCTCCGAGCAAGTCTCGGCCTGTTTACACTCGGAGAGGAGCGCTTCCTCGCTGGCGCGATGCAGGTGAAGACTGCAAACGTAAAAGGGTAAGCCAGTATCAAGGAATACAATAGAGGAATAAGCAAAAATCTCGCGGAGAACTTACCCGGCGCTGGTGTCAGAGGGCGCCAGGCTAAACTTCTGGTTCTCGGCAGCCGCCTTGCTGATCGTCCACAACCACTCCTTCAAGTTGTGGTAGCGGGATCGCCCGACAGTCGGGTCGGTCCACCGGACGAGTAGAAGACATCTTGTGTGCCCGGCTAACTGGAGGCATCATCAGCCGACATCGGCTAAGGGTGATGTCCCGACCGTTAGCTAGCAGGTGACAAGGGCGCATGCATGCCACCATCGCGTCTGCCTCGCCTTGTCATCAGAGCCTCAGTCCCGTTTTGCCGGCCGGACTCGACGCCTTGAAGGCCGGCGGGTTTATCCGGTCGGCGCCGGTGGCGTTTCTGACATAAAAGTACGATCGGCTGCCACAGCCGTGCGTGTGTCCTCAAGCAAGAACTGCGGGTAGCCGGATTGGGAGTGGGGAGTATATGGAGGCGCGCGCATGACGACTAGCGGGTCTTCGTGTACTAGACCTGCGGCCGAACTCGGAAGAGCTTCAGAAGAAACCGAGATCCGCCGGATCCGAGGTAGCTCTCGCGAAACACCATGAAGTGCGCCAATGTTCGATGGCGTTGGCGCCGAGGTGGTGGAGGCGGAGGTCAAGAAGGCCAGAAGTGAGGAAGAAGGGATGAGCGGCAGCGCTAACCCACGCGCGAATCGAGAGGAAGATCACGCGCCTCCGCCGGATGCGGCGACTCTTCCAGCGGTGCCAACTGCACCGCCACCTCCTCCGCCGGCGACGAGCGGGTCAAGCCCATTTCGCGATCTGGTCCTCGGTGACAGAGGAGCCACACCAGGCTCCGCGTTCAGCTGCCATGTCCGGCGGAGGAGAAGGAGCGGCAGCGAAGGAGTGACGGTGGGTAGCGGCGAATGGGGCGGCCGCAGAGGGCAAGAGCAAGAGCATGGGCGCGACAAGGAGAGGAAGATTGCAGCGGGAGCGAAGGAAAAGAACCTCCCCCGTCATCCCTTTAAGGGACCGAAGGGCAACTGCCGTGCGGGCCACGTGGAGCGCATCCGGCGACTCACATCCCAACGCCGCCTAGATCCCGTGTGCCGACGGATGCCAGAAGATCTGGAACAAAACCGAGGCGTCGAGGCAAGCGGTTCCCCGGCGGCAGCGACGGACGTGACGCTGCCCGCCACAGAGCAATGATGGCACGTGCGAGCGTGGCCGGCGTCAGCACTGACGTCACGGGTAGCGCAACCGCCATGCTCAACCAGATCAAAATTCGGCGAAGGAGCGCGGCAAGATTTCTCCCAAGGGCAGAATCCACACGCTCGGGGCTAGTGTCGGGGATGATCCGGGATACCCCACCCGAGTAAGAAACAGATTATCTCGGCCTGGTAACCAGATGCAGCCGGACAGGTAAGGGACCGCTATCACCTAGTAGACGGACCCTGGAGAGGAAGCCGGATACAACTACGTAGCCGGATCCAATATGAGGGATAGGACGACGTGCGTATCAGTGCACGGTACGCCCTGTACGACGACAAGACGGCAACCACCCGCCATACCGAAGACTTGGCGTGGCTGACGGGGGAACAGTGGCATGTGCTGACGACGGGCTCGCACGGCCCACTACCTGACAGCCATACCGCTCATACACCGATGTGACATACCATGTTGGGCACTGTAGATGACTAGCCGGCTAGGACACGCTGGGAGCCCGCCTACCCGGATGCTGCTTGAGACCCTTGCCTCTTCCTATATAAGGAGAGGGAGGCTCAGAGAAAGGGTTGGTCTCGGTTCATTTAAGGCGTTAGCTAAAGGATACAGCTCAAGGAGCACTTTGTAGCTCAGATATTTCACCTAGTCGATCGGCAGGAGTAGGGGGCTTTACCTCACCATGAGGGCCCCGAACACAGTGGTACTTATGTCCCCGCCACGCTGTCGTATCCAATCTCGCATGCGAGGCCGCCGATAGCTTTCTGCAAGTCCCCACACCTCTATCTAACCTTTTTAGAATCTGTGTTCCTAATACAACGACAACCACATGGATCCACGGTGTCATTGCATGTGTGTTCTTCCCTGACCACATGGATCCACCGGTCGTTTGCATGTGTGTTCTTTCCATGAACCACACATGGATCCACCGGTGTCATTGTATGCCGCTCTTCCCATGAACCACAACTAGAGTCATCATGCGTGCTTTTCACAAACCATAGCTAGAGTCATTGCAGCAACTGTTGTTCTTCTTACAAACCATATCATGAACCACACCAAGTGTCATTGCATGTGTGTTCTTCTCACAAACCACATGGATCCAGGTGTCATTACATGTCTGCTCTTCTCATTAACCACAGCTAGAGTCATTGCATGTCTATTCTTTTCACAAACCACATATCACGGAGTCATTGCATGTGTGTTCTTCCCATGAACCACATGGATCCACAGTGTCATTGCATGTGTGTTCTTCTCACAAACCACACATGCATCCACCGATCTCGCCATGTGTTCTTCCCATGAGGCCACATGGATCCACCAGTGTCATTGCATATGCACTCTTTTCATGAACCACAGCTAGAATCATTGGATGTGTGTTCTTCTCACGACCACATATCACCAGTGTTATTGCATGTGTGTTTCTTCCCAAAGATCACATGGATCCACCGATGTCATTGCATGTGTGTTCTTCTCACAGACCACATGGATCCACAGTGTCATTGCATGTGTTCTTCCCATAGACCACACATGGATCCACCAGTGTCATTGCATATACTGCTCTTCCCCACGACCACATGGATCCACTAGTGTCATTGCATGTGTGTTCTTCCCATGAACCACACATGGATCCACCAGTGTCATTGCATGCCGCTCTTTTTCATGAACCATATCTAGAGTCATTGGATGTGTGTTCTTCTGGAGACCACATATCACCAATGTCATTGCATGTGTTCTTCCCAAAGACCACATGGAAATACTGATGTCATTGCATGTGGTCTTCACAAACCACACATGGAACCACCGGTGTCATTGCATGTACCTTCTTCTCACAGACCACACATGGATCAACAGTGTCATTGCATGTGTGTTGTTCTCCACAGACCATATCATGAACCACACCCAGTGTCATTGCATGTGTGTTCTTCCCTTGAACCACACATGGATCCACAGTGTCATTGATTGTCACTCTTTTTCATTAACCACACTAGAGTCATTGCATGTGTTCTTCTCACAGACCACATATCACTTGTGTCATTGCATGTGTGTTCTTCTGACCAACCACACATGGATCCACCAGTGTCATTGCATGTGTGTTCTTCCCACAGACCACACATGGATCCACAGGTGTCGTTGCATGTGTGTTCTTCCCATGAACCACACATGGATCCACCAGGGTCATTGTATGTCGCTCTTCCCATGAACCCACAGCTAGAGTCATCATAAGTACTCTTTTCACAAACCACAGCTAGAGTCATTGCATGTGTGTTCTTCTTACAAACCATATCATGAACCACACCCAGTGTCATTACATGTGTGTTCTTCTCACAAAGCACACATGGATCCACCGGTGTCATTGCATGTCTGCTCTTCTCATTAACCACAACTAGAGTCATTGCATGTCTGTTCTTTTCACAAACCACATATCACCAGTGTCATTGCATGTGTGTTCTTCCCATGAACCACACATGGATCCACCGGTGTCATTGCATGTGTGATCTTCTCACAAACCACACATGGATCCACCTAGTGTCATCGCATGTGTGTTCTTCCCATGAACCACACATGGATCCACCAGTGTCATTGCATGTCTGCTCTGTTCATGAACCACAGCTAGAGTCATTGGATGTGTGTTCTTCTCACAAACCACATATCACCAGTGTCATTACATGTGTGTTCTTCTCGAAGACCACACATGGATCCACCAGTGTCATTGCATGTGTGTTCTTCTCACAAACAATATCCTGACCCACACCCAGTGTCATTGCATGTGTGTTCTTCTCACAAACCACACATGGATCCACCCAGTATCATCGCATGTGTGTTCTTCCCATGAACCACACATGGATCCTGATGTCATTGCATGTCTCCTCTTTTCATGAACCACATCTAGAGTCATTGGATGGGTGTTCTTCTCTGAACCACATGGATCAGTGTCATTGCATGTGTGTTCTTCCAAAAGACCACACATGGATCCACGGTGTCATTGCATGTGTGTTTTTCTCACAAACCATATCATGAACCACACCCAGTGTCATTGCATGTGTGTTCTTCTCACAGGACCAAACATGGATCCACCAGTGTCATTGCATGTGTGTTTTCTCACAAACCATATCATAGACCACACCCAGTGTCATTGCATGTGTGTTCTTCTCACAAACCACACATGGATCAAGTGTCATTGCATGTACGCTCTTCTCATTAACCACGGCTAGAGTCATTGCATATACATTCTTTCACAAACCACATGTCACCAGAGTTATTGCATGTGTGTTCTTCCCATGAACCACACATGCATCCACCAGTGTCATTGCATGTCTGCTTTTCTCATGAACCACACTTGGATCCACCCAGTGTCATCGCATGTGTGTTCTTTTCACAAACCAGAGCTAGAGTCATTAGGTGTGTGTTCTTCTCACAGACCACATATCACCAGTGTCATTGCATGTGTGTTCTTCCCAAAGACCACACATGGATCCACCAGTGTCATTGCATGTGTGTTCTGCTCACAAACCATATCATGAACCACACCTAGTGTCATTGCATGTGTGTTCTTCTCACAGACCACTCATGGATCCACCAGTGTCATTGCATGTGTGTTCGTCTCACAAACCATATCATGAACCACAGCTAGTGTCATTGCATGTGTGTTCTTCCCATGAATCACACATGGATCCACCAGTGTCATTGCATGTGTGTTCTTCTCACAAACCACACATGGATCCACCCAGTATCATCGCATGTGTATTCTTCCCATGAACCACACATGGATCCACAGTGTCATTGCATATGCGCTCTTTTCATGAGCAATGACTAGAGTCATTGGATGTGTGTTCTTCTCACAGACCACATATCACCAGTGTCAGTGCATGTGTCTTCTTCCCAAAGACCACACATGGATCCACTAGTGTCATTGCATGCGTGTTCTTCTCACAAACCATATAATGAACCACACCTAGTGTCATTGCATGTGTGTTCTTCTCACAGACCACACATGGATCCACCAGTGTCATTGCATGTGTGTTTTTCTCACAGACCATATCATAAACCACACCCACTGTCATTGCATGTGTGTTCTTCCCATGAACCACATGGATCCACAGTGTCATTGCATGTCCTCTCTTCCCATAGACCACACATGGATCCACCAGTGTCATTGCATGTGTGTTCTTCCCATGAACCACACATGGATCCACCAGTGTCATTGCATGTCTCCTCTTTTTATGAACCATGGCTAGAGTTATTGGATGTGCGTTCTTCTCACAGACCACATATCACCAGTGTCATTGCATGTGTGTGCTTCCCAAAGACCACACATGGATCCACCAGTGTCATTGCATGTGTGTTCTTCTCACAAACCATATCATGAACCACACCCAGAGTCATTGCATGTGTGTTCTTCCCATGAACCACACATGGATCCACCGGTGTCATTACATGTCTGGTCTTATCATGAAGCACACATGGATCCACCTAGTGTCATCGCATGTGTTTTCTTCCCATGAACCACACATGGATCCACAAGTGTCATTGCATGTATGCTCTTTTCATGAACCACAGCTAGAGTCATTGGATGTGTGTTCTTCTCACAGACCACATATCACCAGTGTCATTGCATGTGTGTTCTTCCCAAAGACCACACATGGATCCACGAGTGTCATTGCATGCGTCTTCTTCTCACAAACCATATAATGAACCACACCTAGTGTCATTGCATATGTGTTCTTCTCACAGACCACAGATGGATCCACGAGTGTCATTGCAAGTGTGTTCTTCTCACAGACCATATCATGAACCACACGCAGTGTCATTGCATGTGTGTTCTTCCCATGAACCACACATGGATCCACCGGTGTCATTGCATGTCCTCTCTTCCCATAGACCACACATGGATCCAACAGTGTCATTGCATGTGTGTTCTTCCCATGAACCACACATGGATCCACCAGTGTCATTGCATGTCTGTTCTTTTTATGAACCACAGCTAGAGTCATTGGATGTGTGTTCTTCTCACAGACCACATATCACCAGTGTCATTGCATGTGTGTGTTTCCCAAAGACCACACATGGATCCACTAGTGTCATTGCATGTGTGTTCTTCTCACAAGCCATATCATGAACCACACCCAGAGTCATTGCATGTGTGTTCTTCCCATGAACCACACATGGATCCACCGGTGTCATTGCATGTATCGTCTTATCATGAAGCACACATGGATCCACCCAGTGTCATCGCATGTGTGTTCTTCCCATGAACCACACATGGATCCACAAGTGTCATTGCATATATGCTCTTTTCATGAACCACAGCTAGAGTCATTGGATGTGTGTTCTTCTCACATACCACATATCACGGTTTCATTGCATGTGTGTTCTTCCCAGACCACACATGGATCCACAATGTCATTGCATGTGTGTTCTTCACAAACCATATCATGAACCACACCAGTGTCATTGCATGTGTCTTCTTCTCATAGACCACACATGGATCCACGGTGTCCTTTGCATGTGTGTTCTTCCCATGAACCATATCATGAACCACACCTAGTGTCATTGCATGTGTGTTCTTCCCTTGAACCACACATGGATCCACCGGTGTTATTGCATGTCAGCTCTTTTCATTAACCACAGCTAGAGTCATTGCATGTGTGTTCTTCTCACAGACCACATATCACCTGTGTCATTGCATGAGTGTTCTTCCCATGAACCACACATGGATCCACCAGTGTCATTGCATGTGTGTTCTTCGCACAGACCACACATGGATCCACCAGTGTTGTTCTATGTGTGTTCTTCCCATGAACCACACATGGATCCACTAGTGTCATTGTATGTCTGCTCTTCCCATGAACCACAGTTAGAGTCATCGCATGCGTTCTCTTTTCACAAACCATAGCTAGAGTCATTGCATGTGTGTTCTTCTTACAAACCATATCATGAACCACACCCAGTGTCATTGCATGTGTGTTCTTCTCACAAACCACACATGGATCCACCGGTGTCATTGCATGTCTGCTCTTCTCATTAACCAAAGCTAGAGTCATTGAATGTGTGTTCTTCTCACAAACCACATATCACTAGCGTCATTGCATGTGTGTTCTTCCCATGAACCACACATGGATCCACCGGAGTCATTGCATGTGTGTTCTTCTCACAAACCACACATGGATCCACCCAGTGTCATCGCATGTGTGTTATTCCAATTAACCACACATGGATCCGCCAGTGTGATTGCATGTCTGCTCTTTTCATGAACCACAGCTAGAGTCATTGGATGTGTGTTCTTCTCACATACCACATATCACAAGGTGTCATTGCATGTGTGTTCTTCCCAAAGACCACACATGGATCCACCATCATTGCATGTGTGTTCTTCTTACAAACCATATCATGAACCACACCCAGTGTCATTGCAGGTGTCTCCTTCCCATAGACCACACATGGATCCACCAGTGTCATTGCATGTGTGTTCTTCCCATGAACCATATCATGAACCACACCTAGTGTCATTGCATGTGTGTTCTTCCCTTGAACCACACATGGATCCACCGGTGTCATTGCATGTCAGCTCTTTTCATTAACCACAGCTAGAGTCATTGCATGTGTGTTCTTCTCACAGACCACATATCATCTGTGTCATTGCATGAGTGTTCTTCCCATGAACCACATATGGATCCACCAGTGTCATTGCATGTGTGTTCTTCGCACAGACCACACATGGATCCACCAGTGTTGTTCTATGTGTGTTCTTCCCATGAACCACACATGGATCCACCAGTGTCATTGTATGTCTGCTCTTCCCATGAACCACAGTTAGAGTCATCGCATGCGTTCTCTATTCACAAACCATAGCTAGAGTCATTGCATGTGTGTTCTTCTTACAAATCATATCATGAACCACACCCAGTGTCATTGCATGTGTGTTCTTCTCACAAACCACACATGGATCCACCGGTGTCATTGCATGTCTGCTCTTCTCATTAACCAAAGCTAGAGTCATTGAATGTGTGTTCTTCTCACAAAGCACATATCACAAGAGTCATTGCATGTGTGTTCTTCCCATGAACCACACATGGATCCACCGGTGTCATTGCATGTGTGATCTTCTCACAAACCACATGGATCCACCTAGTGTCATCGCATGTGTGTTCTTCCCATGAACCACACATGGATCCACAAGTGTCATTGCATATATGCTCTTTTCATGAACCACAGCTAGAGTCATTGGATGTGTGTTCTTCTCACAGACCACATATCACCAGTGTCATTGCATGTGTGTTCTTCCCAAAGACCACACATGGATCAACCAGTGTCATTGCATGTGTGTTCTTCTCACAAACCATATCATGAACCACACCCAGTGTCATTGCATGTGTCTTCTTCTCATAGACCACACATGGATCCACCAGTGTCATTGCATGTGTGTTCTTCCCATGAACCATATCATGAACCACACCTAGTGTCATTGCATGTGTGTTCTTCCCTTGAACCACACATGGATCCACCGGTGTCATTGCATGTCAGCTCTTTTCATTAACCACAGCTAGAGTCATTGCATGTGTGTTCTTCTCACAGACCACATATCACCTGTGTCATTGCATGTGTGTTCTTCCCATAGACCACACATGGATCCAACAGTGTCATTGCATGTGTGTTCTTCCCATGAACCACACATGGATCCACCAGTGTCATTGCATGTCTGTTCTTTTTATGAACCACAGCTAGAGTCATTGGATGTGTGTTCTTCTCACAGACCACATATCACCACTGTCATTGCATGTGTGTGTTTCCCAAAGACCACACATGGATCCACTAGTGTCATTGCATGTGTGTTCTTCTCACAAGCCATATCATGAACCACACCCAGAGTCATTGCATGTGTGTTCTTCCCATGAACCACACATGGATCCACCGGTGTCATTGCATGTATCGTCTTATCATGAAGCACACATGGATCCACCCAGTGTCATCGCATGTGTGTTCTTCCCATGAACCACACATGGATCCACAAGTGTCATTGCATATATGCTCTTTTCATGAACCACAGCTAGAGTCATTGGATGTGTGTTCTTCTCACATACCACATATCACCAGTGTCATTGCATGTGTGTTCTTCCCAAAGACCACACATGGATCCACCAGTGTCATTGCATGTGTGTTCTTCTCACAAACCATATCATGAACCACACCCAGTGTCATTGCATGTGTCTTCTTCTCATAGACCACACATGGATCCACCAGTGTCACTGCATGTGTGTTCTTCCCATGAACCATATCATGAACCACACCTAGTGTCATTGCATGTGTGTTCTTCCCTTGAACCACACATGGATCCACCGGTGTCATTGCATGTCAGCTCTTTTCATTAACCACAGCTAGAGTCATTGCATGTGTGTTCTTCTCACAGACCACATATCACCTGTGTCATTGCATGAGTGTTCTTCCCATGAACCACACATGGATCCACCAGTGTCATTGCATGTGTGTTCTTCGCACAGACCACACATGGATCCACCAGTGTTGTTCTATGTGTGTTCTTCCCATGAACCACACATGGATCCACTAGTGTCATTGTATGTCTGCTCTTCCCATGAACCTGATTAGAGTCATCGCATCGTTCTCTTTCACAAACCATAGCTAGAGTCATTGCATGTGTGTTCTTCTTACAAACCATATCATGAACCACAGTGTCATTGCATGTGTGTTCTTCTCACAAACCACACATGGATCCACGGTGTCATTGCATATACGCTCTTCTCATTAACCAAAGCTAGAGTCATTGAATGTGTGTTCTTCTCACAAACCACATATCACTAAGCGTCATTGCATGTGTGTTCTTCCATGAACCACACATGGATCCACGAGTCATTGCATGTGTGTTCTTCTCACAAACCACACATGGATCCACAGTGTCATCGCATGTGTGTTCTTCCCATGAACCACACATGGATCACTTGATGTCATTGCATATACGCTCTTTTCATGAACCACAGCTAGAGTCATTGGATGTGTGTTCTTCTCATACCACATATCACAAGGTGTCATTGCATGTGTGTTCTTCCCAAAGACCACACATGGATCCACCATGTCATTGCATGTGTGTTCTTCTCACAAACCATATCATGAACCACCTAGTGTCATTGCATGTGTCTTCTTCTCATAGACCACACATGGATCCACAGTGTCATTGCATGTGTGTTCTTCCATGAACCATATCATGAACCACACCTAGTGTCATTGCATGTGTGTTCTTCCTTGAACCACACATGGATCCACCGTGTCATTGCATGTCAGCTCTTTTCATTAACCACAGCTAGAGTCATTGCATGTGTGTTCTTCTCACACCACATATCATACGTGTCATTGCATGATGTTCTTCCATGAACCACACATGGATCCACCAGTGTCATTGCATGTGTGTTCTTCGCACAGACCACACATGGATCCACCAGTGTTGTTCTATGTGTGTTCTTCCCATGAACCACACATGGATCCACCAGTGTCATTGTATGTCTGCTCTTCCCATGAACCACAGTTAGAGTCATCGCATGCGTTCTCTATTCACAAACCATAGCTAGAGTCATTGCATGTGTGTTCTTCTTACAAATCATATCATGAACCACACCCAGTGTCATTGCATGTGTGTTCTTCTCACAAACCACACATGGATCCACCGGTGTCATTGCATGTCTGCTCTTCTCATTAACCAAAGCTAGAGTCATTGAATGTGTGTTATTCTCACAAACCACATATCACCAGAGTCATTGCATGTGTGTTCTTCCCATGAACCACACATGGATCCACCGGTGTCATTGCATGTGTGATCTTCTCACAAACCACACATGGATCCACCTAGTGTCATCGCATGTGTGTTCTTCCCATGAACCACACATGGATCCACAAGTGTCATTGCATATATGCTCTTTTCATGAACCACAGCTAGAGTCATTGGATGTGTGTTCTTCTCACAGACCACATATCACCAGTGTCATTGCATGTGTGTTCTTCCCAAAGACCACACATGGATCAACCAGTGTCATTGCATGTGTGTTCTTCTCACAAACCATATCATGAACCACACCCAGTGTCATTGCATGTGTCTTCTTCTCATAGACCACACATGGATCCACCAGTGTCATTGCATGTGTGTTCTTCCCATGAACCATATCATGAACCACACCTAGTGTCATTGCATGTGTGTTCTTCCCTTGAACCACACATGGATCCACCGGTGTCATTGCATGTCAGCTCTTTTCATTAACCACAGCTAGAGTCATTGCATGTGTGTTCTTCTCACAGACCACATATCACCTGTGTCATTGCATGAGTGTTCTGACAATGAACCACACCTTGATCCACCAGTGTCATTGCATGTGTGTTCTTCGCACAGACCACACATGGATCCACCAGTGTTGTTCTATGTGTGTTCTTCCCATGAACCACACATGGATCCACTAGTGTCATTGTATGTCTGCTCTTCCCATGAACCACAGTTAGAGTCATCGCATGCGTTCTCTTTTGACAAACCATATCTAGAGTCATTGCATGTGTGTTCTTCTTACAAACCATATCATGAACCACACCCAGTGTCATGCATGTGTGTTCTTCTCACAAACCACACATGGATCCACCGGTGTCATTGCATGTCTGCTCTTCTCATTAACCAAAGCTAGAGTCATTGAATGTGTGTTCTTCTCATAAACCACATATCACTAGCGTCATTGCATGTGTGTTCTTCCCATGAACCACACATGGATCCACCGGAGTCATTGCATGTGTGTTCTTCTCACAAACCACACATGGATCCACCCAGTGTCATCGCATGTGTGTTCTTCCCATGAACCACACATGGATCCACCAGTGTCATTGCATGTCTGCTCTTTTCATGAACCATATCTAGAGTCATTGGATGTGTGTTCTTCTCACATACCACACACGGATCCACCAGTGTCATTGCATGTGTGTTCTTCTCACAAACCATATCATGAACCAGACCCAGTGTCATTGCATGTGTGTTCTTCTCACAGACCACACATGGATCCACCAGTGTCATTGCATGTGTGTTCTTCTCACAAACCATATCATGAACCACACCCAGTGTCATTGCATGTGTGTTCTTCTCACAAACCACACATGGATCCACCGGTGTCATTGCATGTCTGCTCTTCTCATTAACCACAGCTAGAGTCATTGCATGTGTGTTCTTTTCACAAACCACATGTCACCAGAGTCATTGCATGTGTGTTCTTCCCATGAACCACATGGATCCACAGTGTCGTTGCATGTCTGCTCTTCTCATGAACCACACATGGATCCACCGGAGTCATCGCATGTGTGTTCTTCCCATGAACCACACATGGATCCACGAGTGTCATTGCATGCGTGCTCTTTTCACAAACCACAGCTAGAGTCATTGGATGTGTGTTCTTCTCATAGACCACATATCACCAGTGTCATTGCATGTGTGTTCTTCCCAAAGACCACACATGGATCCACCAGTGTCATTGCATGTGTGTTCTTCTCACAAACCATATCATGAACCACACCCAGTGTCATTGCATGTGTGTTCTTCTCACAGACCACACATGGATCCACTAGTGTCATTGCATGAGTGTCACGACTCACGAGTTGAGCGGGCCATATCCCAGTGTCACGTCCCCATTACTTCTCTTCCTCCCCGTACTTCTCTTCCTTCCCCTCGAAGCCACATTCCCCACTTCACTCCCCTCAAAGCTGACGGCGCCGCCATCGCAATCCCCTCTCCGGCAGCCACCCCCCTCCCCTCTCGCCATGGGTTCAAGGGAGGCAGCGAAGCAGCGTCGTGGCAGACGGTGATTTCCATGTGAGTCGTCTCATCTCTATCTCTATCATCAGATCTACTCCGTTTACTCATGCGCGTATGATGTGTTAGGCCAACCAGACGATGTATGACACCGACTATCACGGTTTAGCGGATGAAGACAGTCCTCTGCTATGTAAACATGGAAATGTGCCCGCTAAATTTGTAGCGTTCAAAGGACGAAACGCAGGCAGGAGGTTTCTTTGGTGTCAAGGACATCGTGTAATGATGTGAGGCGGAAGTTGCGGTGTTGTCAAATGGGTAGATCTAGAGTGGCCCAAATCGATGCAGAAAACGCTGGACAAAGTATGGGAAATGACAGCTGAGTTGAAAGAATCCGCATTCAGCTCACTTCTTGACAGTGTTGAGATGAAGCTATGGGAACCATGTGACACGACCAAGCATAAGCGAGATGGGGTGGAAGACAAGGTTAGCAAAGTCGAGAAGGAGAGGGATGCGGCGTTATTACGAAGGCTAAAAGCGAGCAAGCCCGGCTCAAGCAAGGAAGGATCTTCACCAGGCCAAAGTCCTGCAGTTCACAACTACGAGTATTGAGAAGTGCATGAGGAAAGATGCAGAGAAACAATTGAAGCTGTGCAAGGAAGATGCTAAAAGGAAGGAGCAGACGATTCGATCCTTGCTCTCGCAGGAAGATGCGCATAAGGCTAAGATTAGGAAGATCAAGGAGATGTGTGTTAACTAGTTCTATTTAGCTTAAGCCCCGTGCCTTTTTTAAGTTGTAATAGTTGAACTTGTTGACCTTGCGGTCGGAACTATTGGCCTTGGAGTCCTGGGAGTAAAAAAATTGGTCGCCTGCTAATCTGTCTTAACGCTGCATTACTTCCTTTTGTCTGATCAATGCCCCTTGGATATTCCGCCCATCGCTTCGTCGTCCTCGTGTACAAATAGGAGGCGCCACAGCTCGTCGCTTCGTTGCCCATCCCCTCGCCCTCTCCAATCTCCATCGCGCCGTCCAACCCCTCGCTCCCTCTCCAATCTCCACTGTGCCGCCATGGAGATGCCCTCGCTGAACTTCTACGAGGCGATGTTCTCTCACTTTGACATCCTCGCCAGCCGCGATGGTGCCACACGGATGGCGCATCAGCTATGCGGGGGTGCCGGTGGCTCTGCTCCTCTTCCCCGGCGGAGCCGTGATGTAGAGAAAAATCGCGGCGCACCGCCTCCAGATGCCCGCATGGAAGAGGGCGCTGCCCCGGTATGCGGCGGCCAGCCGTCTTGGCGGTGCTGTTCAGAAAGGCGGAAGGCCAAGATTGGCAACCGCATCGTTTACAGGCGCGTGGTGCACCGGGATCTCCGCAACCGAGAAGGGCAGGAGAGGTTCTGGTCCATCCCTGGACGGACCAAGTTCACCGTCATCGGCACCGCTCACCGCGTAGAGGTGCTCCATCTCGCGTACAATGCGGAAATCGTGGAGGTTCCGTCCGACGAAGACGAGGAAGCCAGCGGCTCGGAGGACAGTGGCAGCGGAAGTGAAATTGTTGACTAGTTGGTTGAATTAATGTAGGATGTGAAATCGCACCTTTGTTTAGAAGAATTTGTGGTTGAATTAATGAAATGCCTCGATTTAGATCTCTGTCTCGGTTAATTTGTGGAAGAATTTGTGATTTAGATCAATTTCTGCCTCGATTTAGATCTCTATTCCGGATTGGGAACGTAACCGTGGACCAAAGACACCTTTTCTACTAGTGTATTCTAACACTAGTGGTTTGTTTAAACGTAATCTACGTGGATTGTGCCGCATGCAAATGGCACAACCACAATTTATAAAGTGGAAGCACGTACACCCGGTTACTGGAGATCTGGGAGCTTCGCCAGATGCAGGGGATGCAGGAGCAGAGAGGCGGTGAGATAGACAGGCTCGAGATTAGGCCAGAAAGTGATACCCATTTCCTCCTCATCTAGGAATTATCGGTGAGAACATTGCTGTTTATGTTGCCACGTCGTTGTGCAGCATCTGAAATAAGTTGCTGCTTCGTGGAGTGTGGCAGCTTAAATAATTTATTTATGTGCCACTTACATTCCGTCGTATTTGGAGACCTCCTGCCCCTCAGCAATCGTGGAACCGGTGGATCATTGTTTTCAGATAGTAGTGGCACAATCACAATTTCGGATTCAACTACTGACTCGGGCGTTTCCAAACCCTAAGTCGCAGTACATTTTACTCAGAGAACGTGGGTAGATTGTTTCGCCCAGCAACGTGCCACACACAGAGCGATCCGAATTTAATAGAATTACATATATAGGTTCAAGTTCAACACATTACTATGCATCTTCATTGCCAGCAGCCTTCTTCCGCAGCCTGGGCGCCAAGCCTTCACGTCCACTGGCTTCTTCATTTTCTGCCTTCTTCCTCTTCCTCGGTGCCAATTTTCTTAGCTTCATGTACTCTGCATCGCCGGGACAATGGGCACCAGAATCGTGTCCAGCATCATCTTTCCACTTGTTTTTTATTTCTTCGGGCAGCAAAATCACTGACCCGGCAGTCATGTTTCTAACCTTGCGGCGCTTCCTGTCAAAGAAACAAGACTGCTGCATAAATGCCTAATATCTACAGAGTAAATAAAACAAAAATTATAATTCAGCACAAACATGCGAACCCCAAGCGACCTTTGCTTACCAGGAGCTAATTGGGTTCGAGCAACCACACTGTCCAAGAATAGAAGGGCGACTACCAGTTGCAGCAGCTTCCACATCCAGTACATGACATTTCAGGTCAAACATGGCAGCCGAAGCATACCTTTTCATCAACCCAATTAGCTGACTGTCACACGTTATAGGAACCATGATGCCACGTTCATCCATGAAGCTGAACTTTGCTGTCTGCTTCGGCCATAATTTAACATGATTATGCAGAGCAGAAACCATACTAGATATAGTGCAGATCTATGCAGGTGCTTCTTCCATCGTGAAACAATGGCTTCCATAACACTTGCCATTAGAATCGTACCTGTAGAGGACTACCGTAACCAGGTAAGGGGGTCCGCGCAGATCCCTTGCAATGACTGTGGACAAAATATGTTTGTCAGTGTTGGGCTAACAAACAATTTGAGGTTCAGTAGCCAGCTAGCAGTTGTAATTAGTGCGAATAGCAAAGAGAAGGGTAGGTCACCCGCTTGTAGACAGAACTTCTTCTTTCTTGATAGTAGGATCTGCCATCCTCCGAGCTGCTTGGCTCGTCAGCGGCGGAGGTGGGCTAGAGCCTCGCAATGGTGGCTACGGCATGCGCCATTGGATCTCGAGATCAGCGACTGGGCGCAGCAACTGGCGCAGCAACTTGGCGTCGGAAGTCAAATGTCCGAAGGGATCGTTCTGCCTGGAGGGTGGATTCCGACGCTGCAGGTGCTAGGGGAAAGCTGGGAATGGATTTTTGAAATTGGTCAATGCATCCGATCCACTTAGCTGCTTGATTTTCCTAAGAGGTTGCCGCGTTGGCGCCCGCGTCACGGACAGATGACCGACATTTGGGTCCCGACCGTCTACTTCACGGGGCGGTTTAACGAAATGTTTGAATTTGGCAGGGGTGAGATGAGTTTGCCTCGAAATGGCCCCTCTCAGTAGTTGGCGGCCCAACTTTTCGAAACGTGGTAATTTTAGGCAACTTAGGTACCGCCGTGCGCTGGCCTGCGAACTTTGGTAGCGCAGACGAACAAGCCCATTTTTTGTGTTT
The DNA here is from genome assembly GCA_023614405.1 of Avena insularis. Lineage (NCBI taxonomy): Eukaryota > Viridiplantae > Streptophyta > Magnoliopsida > Poales > Poaceae > Avena > Avena insularis. The sequence continues at coordinate 143,826 of JAJUPC010000606.1, read as the reverse complement.
CACCGTAAAAATTCGTGAGAGATCTCTGTATGTCGGATTGAGCTGTAATGTTTTGTGCTTCTGCCCCAGGTTGTTATTTAACTTTTGTTAGTTTTGCAATTTTTGATTTGAGCAATAGAAGATTTTCCAAAAAATTGATATTTACCTGCTGGTCTGTTTTGGCAGATTTTGCCACTCTTGCATCTCCTTCTTTATTCGATTTCCTTTTTGAATTCTTTTTGGGTTTTCGGAAGGAGTTGCTACAGTAGCTTTTGTTTTGATGGTTTTCAGTTGAAGTTGGACCCAAAAAGGTTTTATCACTTCACTTATACTAATGTTGCTAATGAGAACTGTGTGAAGTTTTGTGTGAAAGAAATTTCCAGGAAGTGGAGACAATGGTGTAATAAGGAAGAGAAGGGTTTTATGACTCAAGTAATAAGTGTATGAAGATGAAGATATTGATGTTATTCAAGTGGTGACTCTGAAAGAATCTACTAGATACCAAATTCAGAGACCTGCAGAGTCTGTTTTCAAATAGGTAACAGTTCTGGTAAGAAAAGTTCCGTGAAATTACAATACAACTATATTTTTGCAGTTTTTAGTCAATAAGGAAAGTTATGAAGCGAAGAAGGGATGGAAACGGAGCCAGGGTGGCTCACACCACCCTGTGGCGCGGGCCCACCCTTGGTCGTGCCACCAGGTGGTGAGTCTAGCCTGGACTCCGCCTCCGACTCGTTTTCTCCCAGTACCTTCCTTTTGATATGAAACTTCGTAATATATATTCCCCCGGATCTCCCGAGGTTTGTATATCGTGTTTTCGTCGTGTTTTTGTTTCGATCTGTTTCTGTCAGGACATACTCTTTGAAATTTTAGAAGCACAATGGTGTTCGCCAAGGATAAAGGGAAGGAGCCTATGGAGGAAGATCTCCAAGACCCCAGGCAGGGGCTGGTACCTATAATCTCTTGCCCTGCATCAACGGAAGCCCTACGAGTCACTAATGTTTCATTCATTCATATGATGATTTATTCACTCATGTTTCTTTTGTTCCTTGTTTTGCACATTGCTCTTATCCTGATGTTTACTACTTTGAAAGCTATCATTGAAAAACCAGTTATTTGTTCACTCCAGCAAGTTATCAACTATTCTTTGATCAAGAGCTAAGTTTGCCATTACCAGTTATGATTCACTTTATGTATCTTTATTACATTTCCTTTACTTATTACAAGTTGAGTTATATAATAGTGAGTTGTCTTCTATTATGATCTATGTATTTGATGAATGTGATGCTTCTTGTCCGTATTCTTTTATCGACTCTTCACTCAATAATCCTGAGGCCATGTTTATTGAGCTCAGTTTCGCTTGGGGACAAGCGAAGTCTAAGCTTGGTGGGAGTTGATACGTCCATTTTGCATCACTATTCTATGTCCTAATTCAGTATTATTCATTGATATATTTCGTATTGAGAGGTGATACTTATGTTATTTCATCTATTTTTCCATGGTTGATGACTTTTGGAGCATGGACCGCTGCAGTCAGGATTCTGGTGGAAAATGTGCTGTTTGAAGGCAAAATTCGCGAAGATCAGAAAATCCGGGAAAATATACGGAAAATCCTATTTTTCCAGAAGACTAAGGATGCCAGAAGACGGAGTGGAGATGGGCCACAGGGGGCCCACACCACCCAGGTGGACACCTAGGCAGCGCAGGAGGTGGTGTGGCCACCTGGCCCCACTCTCCTCCTCCTAAAAGTATATCCTTCGAAACCCTAAGACTAGGAGAGCGACCACAGAAAGATTCCGCCGCCTCTACGGGGTGGAAAACACCGAGAGAGAAAGATCTCTCCGGCAGACAGATTTCTGCCGGGGGAATTCCTTCCCGGAGAGGGGAGATCGTCGCCATCAACACCACCATCAAGCTGGACTTCATCGGGATCATCATCACAACTATCATCACCATCAGCACCCTCATCACCATCTCCATATTGCTTTAAGAATTGCGTTGAATCTTGCATAGTTCATAGGGTAAACTTTCCCGGTGTTGAATACTCTTTGTAGTTGATGCTATTGAGTGAACCATTGAAATATTGTTTATGTTCAGATTGTTATACATCATTATTCCATCTCTGATCATGATCCATATGATATCTTGTGAGTAGTTCGTTTTGTTCTTGAGGACATGGGAGAAGTCTTGTTATTAGTAGTGGAGTTGTGTTGAGGAAGATTCAATAGATTGTTATTTAAGTTGTGGTGTACTTCTTCTAGTGGTGTCATGTGAACGTCGACTACATGACACTTCACCTATATGGGCCTAGGGGAATGCATTGTGTATTTGGCAACTAATCGTAGGGGTTACCGAAGTGACAGAAACCTAAACCCACGTAAGGAAACCATTGCACAAGGGACGTAAGGGTCTTAGAGTTTAAGGCTATGGTTAGGTTTCTACCTTAATTACTTTCTTGTACTTACAGATGTTTGCAAGGGGTATAATCACAAGTATGTATTAGTCTTGGATGGGGCGGTACATTGCTTGAGTTCACACACAACACTTAGCAAGCTAAAGAAGATTAATCAACTATATGAAGCGAAAGCACTTGACAGTCTTCCCATGTGTCCTCGAGAACGTTTGGTCATCTTAAGTAATACAACCGGCTTGTCCTTTGCTGCATAAAGGATTGGGCCACTTGATGCATTTATTCCTACTGTCTTTTGTTTACTCGTACTTTTTTTACTTGCTTTATCAAAACCCCTAAAAATCCGTTTACTAAGTATTTGCAGAGAATTCCTGATTCATATCACTAGCCAGCACCTTCTTCTCCTCGTTGGGTTCGACACTCTTACTTATCGAAAATACTGCGATACACCCCCTATACTTGTGGGTCATCACATACTTGGTTCCATAGTCAATGACCGCTTGATATTGAGATAACCAGTCCATGCCAAGATGACGTTAATGTCAGTTGACTTGAGGGAAATAAGAGAAGTGGGGAACAACTGAGATGCAACATTGATTAGGTCCCCATGACTAACCATAGTGGTGCACCAAATAGAACCGGGAGGCTGAACCATCAAAGGTTTAGATAACCCCTCAAAACTTATCCCATGCATTTCAGCAAAATCTTGTGACATGAAAGAATGCGATGCTCCAGAATCAAACAAAACTTTAATAGGAATGTGATTGATACGAAGCGTACCCATAACGACGCTTAGATCCTCTTGAGCCTCTTCAGCCGAGATATGGGCCAGACGACCACTTCCAGCAGCCTAGGGATTGGTATCCTTCTTTGGTGGTTCTCTCTCAGCAACATTCTTTTGAGGACACTCCTTTGAAAAGTGGCCAGGTTGGCGGCAATTGAAGCAGATAAAACCCGATGCATTACTAGTAGCAGGCTAGTTTTTTCCAATAACATTGTGTAACGCCCCCAAATCGAGTCTATGCAAATCTTAGCATTTTCCGCTAAAACCCGCATAGGAGCAATTCAAATACGCCCACCAGACACTTTCGTGTTGGTGGGATTTGATTACAAGTAATTACATCACAGTAGTTTACAACAGAATCCACAAGAACTGATACATACAACAACGAGTCAAGAATATAAATGATACAAATCATAAGGAAAGACAAATAGTATCTGAGTACAGATAAGATCCAAATGGGACTAAGAGTCCTGAAGAATAACCAAGCAGTGTCCATAAACCTTGCCTAGGCCAAGCCGGAAGGGTAACCCTACTAACATCGTCGATCACATACCTGTCAGAGCCAAAGGGTGCCAAGAAAGGGCAAAGGAAAACAGAAATAGAGCAATCAGTACTGAGGCTAGTACACAGTGAGTCTAGAATTCAGCGGTCCTCACCTACATAGGTATGGTTGGCTCAGCGATAGCAAAACTTGCACTATCTAACTTATAGACACACTACAACTTCGGCTATTAGAGCGAGATAAGAGAGCGCTATACGATAAGTATAATATAACACCAAACAGAACCCATTTCAAGGTTCCCCCTCGAAGACGAGTCGAGGAGGTCCACTCGTGGAACACACAAGGTGGGAATTTTAATTAAGAAGGTGTTTAGTTGATAAGGCTAATCACTAATCATGTTATTAGAGGCAAAACATTAGTAGCGTTGTCTATGATCATGACAACATACTCCTGAGGCGCCCATCACCGTGGACACATGGTTTCCGAAAAGATTTACCATGCAAAGGTGCACTACTATACCCAAACGCATGCTCAACCCTTCAGGCAACATATTACTCGTGTCGTCCGAATCTCACAACAAGAACTGTCCCATAACTACGCACGTATCCAGAGGTATCACCTACTATGGGGAACCAACCAAGAGGTACGATGATTCTCAAGGAAGGCACATCGTTTGCGTCTACTAATGGATCAGGCCCTGCGGGGAACTTGTACATACCGTGGGTGTCGGCACCTCGTACCGCAATTTATGTATGCAAGCCATGGCAGTCCACCAAAATATCAATTCTAAAGACATATTCAACTCACCCATGTCTGAGGACATATTATGCGGATGCACCAAATGGAAAACTAATTTTGTGATCCTCCGGATAAACGAATAGCACCGGTAGTTGAGGGGGATCCCAGGGGCCATCACGTTTGGTTAGAGCGATCAACTCAGAACTAGTATCGTAGAACAAACGGTTCCTAGGTCAGCTCAAGCAGTTCCCAAAGGTGGTCCATGTTGAGGCCTTATCAATAGGTGAAACCGTAACCATAATCATAACCATTACCAATGTCACCATTTTAATTTATCATGTTATCAACCATAACCAGATATCACGGTTCACTTGTAGGAGAGCGGGCAACAGACCTAAGCATGCGCTATGACTCGCAAGGGAAAAGCTAGCTAGTCAAACAAGGCAATTGGATAACCAGGGCTTTATAGTAGAGCAGGTAAATAAAGAGAACGGTACAAGAGCATCGATAATAAGGATAGCAGTAGATCAAAGGAAGGAAGAAAATACTATAAATGCAAAATAGGTAGAAGAGGAGAGAATGCTCGCCTGTGAAACACTGTTGGGTAGCCGAAAGCTTGTTGCCACTCGCATCCACTCATCGTCCTATCCGGTGAAGAATCAAACACTAGGAAGAACACCAGATGCAATATTTAGTACTAGGCATAAGATCCGGCATGTTCATCATATGATGCATGGCATGGCAATATGCAACCTAACTTAGCAATATTAAGCGAAATCAGAGTCCCAATAAATAAATATTATGGGTCAAGTTGTTTATCTACCCCGCAAATTAAATGTTGAGTTAATAAGTCAAAACAAGGCATCTGTTCGCTACACAAATTTAAATAGACGCAATATAAGACCAGAATAGCCCTCATATCGACTCCGTATGTAATTATTAGGTGAGTCGACAAAATACCACCAAATGAAAAAATATGTATGCAAGCATGGATAATTTGATATGCACAAGTTGTATGACAATTTATAAAATAGGACTTCAGAAAAGGGATCACACATCTCGGTTCGGAGATCTTGGGTTCGGAAGGGTTCGGTCTTCGGACTTCGGGATCAGGATCTTCACGGTGCGTGAAAAAGGTCTTGGGTTCCATGGTGAAGATGTTCGGATCCGCGTCGAAGATCTTGTCGGGGTGAACTCGAATTAGCACCGGTGGTCTTGGTTCGCATCTTCACATCACAATGGCACAAGACAGAATTGCGTAGGCATGGCACCACCATCTCACATCCACGACCGCACTTCACATAAACAGAGAACATACATCAGAGGGCACATAAGCTATTCAGCACAAAGCCACTACGTCAGGGTCAAAATGAACCAAAGACAACAATAAGTCGGGTTGATTAGTACCCAATAGAGATGTAGAGGCCTTGACGTGCAGGGGCTCGGGTCGGGGACAGCAGGAGGCAGCGGCGGTGCGGACAGGGAACACGAGCGGGAGGGCACGCGACTGTAGAGGAAGCGGGCTCGGGGCGGATGGGGCACCGGTGAGCTTGCCGCGGAGAGCGGCCAGGTGGCAGCGCGCGTCTACGAGGTGGGGATGCACGGCTACAGATGGAGATGCAACAAAGGACGGGGAAGACGCGGTGAGGATGCTCGCGACTGATGGCGGAAGGGGATCACGGCCAGCGGCCGATGGACGGTGGGGCAGAGACAAGGCGGGCGCGTGCAAGCAAAGGACGGCGGCCAAGGATGTGTAGAGAGGTGCGGGGAGGCGGCGTACCTGGCGGTGTCTTGCTGGCTCGCGGGCAACGCCAGGAGATCCGGATGGACCACAGGGTGGAGTCGCATGCGCTGGTGGGAGAGGGAGATCGATCGACGTGTGTCTATTATGCTAATGGGTGTGTTGCAGCATTGGATGTGACAGTGTGAGGGCTAGGGATGACACACGCCGGGTTCGGGTCTAGGTCCGGCCCCCATACCCGTCCCCGCCCCATTTCCCCGCACCCGCGACCCGTCCCAAATAAATTGGCGGGTAAAGTTCCCCACCAGACCTACCACCCGCCGGGTAAACGGGGACCTGACAGGTACCCGCCGAGGTTAGCCAAGCGGCAGCGCTGGAAGTCTACAAGGCGGCGGCAGCGTTGGTAGGTGGTCTGCAAGGCGGCAGCGGTCACTAGATCTGTCCTTCCCATGGTCCTCGACCCTGAACAGGGCGTAGGTGGTCGCCGGAGCTCCCCTCCTCATGGTCCTTGACCTCCATCGACAGCGGCGCGAGGGAGTTCCCACACGGCGCAGGGATTTGTAGTGGCAGGGAGTCGCGAGAGGTGGGATCTGGTGGCGGTGCATCCCTCCTCGACTGGGATCTGGTGGCAGTGCCGGCGGCGCGAGAGACCCGAGGTCTGGCATCGGTGCAAGAGGTGTCGTGTGGGAGGGATTTGGGAGAGAGCAGTTGTGGTGCGTCTCGCGTGCGGCGCTTTCAGGAGGGATTTTGTGGCTTGCGTGTGGCGTACCGGCGTGCGGGAGGGAGACAGGGAGTGGGTGTGGACGTGGGCCTTTGGTGGTCTAGTGTCCCCTGACACTTACATGTGGGGCTATAGATGTCATACATGGGTCTGCAGGTCTGCGGGTTTGGGTCAGGCACGTCCATACCCGCCTCCGTTAGACCCGTTGGGTGTAGCTTCTTACCAATAACCAGACCCATGGGTCTAATTCTTTACCAGACCCGCCCCATTTAGAGCGGGGCCCCATCGGGTTAGCGGGTATCAGGTCCCCATTACCATCCCTAGTGAGGGCGGGTTGGGTCGCCATGGGTGTGTTGTGGTGCATCGCGTGTAGGTGTTCGTGTGTCCCTGGGTGTTGTGTGTGGTGGCGGGGTAGCTGGTAGGTGGTGTGTAGATTAGAGCAAGGGCAATAGTATAGCCAGTTACCGGCTATAAGCCAAGTGTCATGTCATCTATAGCCAACTTAGAGCTAGCATGTATAATAGTGAGACACGAAAATATTTTTAGAAAGTCTTTTATAAATAGTTTTTAGACAAACCAAAGATCCAGAAAATACCAGGGTTTTAATTTGAAAATAAAGGTGGGGGATAATTAGAAAACATAATAGTCTTTTTAAGAAAATATTTTAGAGGAGATATGCGTGATGTCATGATGATGCACAAAAAAGAAAATAACAGGCAAATCTAATTTTAAAATTTTCTAGGCATTACACATTGCTTGAAGTAGCATTAGGGCGAGGAGCATATCCAGAACACCTTGGGGTGTAAGGAGCATGTTGCACATCACTTTAAGGAAAGAAGACATGATGTTTCTTAGTGCTTGAACCAGCCTTGTTAAACCCTTGATGAGAACGCTTGCGAGTTTCCTCATATTCCACCTTCCCACTCTCTGCTTTGATTGCCTTGTTGATAAGAGCTTGGAAATTGGCAAAGTACATGAGATGAAGGTCACAACGAACCTCGGGATCCAACCCCTTACGAAACAAAGCTTGCTTCTTAGCATCAGTGGAGACCTCTTCTGGATCATAACAGGCAAGACCGTTGAAATTGCGCTGATAGTCACACACGGAACTAGTGCCCTATTTCAGCTTGTGAAACTCCTCCCTTTTTTGATCCATCAGACCCTCCGAAATATGGTAAGCTCGGAAGGCTTCGGTGAACTCTGGCCAAGTAACAACATGATGGGCAGCTTGCATTGCCAGGAAATTTTCCCACTAGGAGCTAGCTGCTCCCTCTAGATGATAGGAAGCAAATGTTGTTGGGCCACGCAGAGATAAACAAAACTTTTTCCTTACGCGGTGATTCCAAGATCCAGCTCAGGTAGAAGGCCACGAGGATTACCACTAGACGCGCAGTTGCGGAATCGATGAAGCACGTCGCTTGATGTAGTGCAGTCCTCACGATCCGTTCTAGTTCCACGATCGTCGAAGTGCTGAACGTACAACACCTCCGCCAGTATCCACACGTACGAGGAGGAGCGCCGGCGGTGGACTGCTAGGTCTGGTACGGCGGCGATAGGACTGGACTAGGGCTAGGGTTTCCAACACATGGAGTGACCTAACTATGTGCTCTAAGCACCTGCGCCCCAGCTTATATAGGGAGTGAAAGTGGGCTCCACTCACTTGTGACTTCAAGTCCAACTTGCTGACTAAGTCCATGTCTCTATTTGGGTCCAACCCAAATAGATTCCCTGTTTGGGTCTAACCCAAACTTGCTCCAGCTCTTAAGTGTGTGACCCGATAGGCTCATGGTGACTCGAACACGATTCGAGTCTCACTCATGACCGATCAGTCGGTAGTGGCTCCTAGTAGAACATGCCGACTCCCAAGTGCCAAAGAGTCATGATGACTTACCTTCCAATGCGACTTTTGTCTAAGTCCCTTTTGCCTCACGATATACCTTGTCGAACTATAGGCGAATAATCATCATCCCTTAAATAGTCTGACTCTCTTTCTCAATCCGAGATAAGTGATTCATCCGACTAACTCTTAGTCGATCGCCTCAGTTAACACTTAACCGAGTAATGCATGGCCATGCTTTTCGAATCATATTTTCTGAGAGGGCCCAGAGAATATCTCTCTAGGTGGAGGGGCAAAATCCCATCTTGGTTATTCACATCATGCAGCTTGATTCTCAGTCGACACGAACTCCGCCTTTATAACTGCCCAGTGACGGAACATCGTTTGACAGAACCTAAGTCGGTGATCCTCAACTCGGATTGTGCAATAACCTCAGGTATAAGGATTACATTGATTGAGACATGCAAATGACCACTTGTTTGTTGCATCTCAGTATGGGTCAGTCCGACTCGCTAAACTCTTTAGCCGAATCCGTGTAAGTCGGAATAGCATCTCCATGCCCATGACAAGTGGAACCGAGTCATCTGCCGACTTTCACATTGGTCTAAGTTGTATGTCCAGCACAACCTCGATGACCAAGGACAATTAGTATGAACAACATGAATATATAGTTCCACAATCGAATCACATATTCAATGATACATATCAGTAGTTCATACATGGACAATAACTTTATGAATACATTGGAAATAACATCATACATGATTGCCTCTAGGGCATACTCCCAACAGTCTCCCACTTGCACTAGAGTCAATCATCCGACATCACATGTCTAGGCATCTAATGCCCATAGCTCTCAGGTGTGCCTCATGCTTTGGCTGTGGAAGTGGCTTTGTCAACAGATCCGCAATGTTTGCATCCGTGTGTACCTTGCATAACTTGATATCACCTTCATCCACGAACTGGCGAATAAGGTGGTATCACATGAGTATATGTTTGTTCTTCTGGTGTTGTCTAGGTTCCTTGGCTTGCGCAATAGCACCATTGTAGTCGCAATACAATCTAACGGATTGGACGAGTCTTGAACCACACCAAGATCCATGAGGAAATTCCACATCCAAACAGCTTATTTTGCCGCCTCCGAGGCAGCAATATACTCAGCCTCTATCGTAGACGCATACACCATCTCTTGCTTGGAACTCTTCCAGCTCACAGCCCCTCCGTTTATCACAAACACATATCTGGATTGCGAACGAGAATTATCTGAGTCAGTGAGATAACTCGCATCCGTGTAACCCCTTACACTGAGTTCATCCTCACCTCCATAAATCAGGAATATATCCTTAGTCCTTCTCAAGTATTTGAGGATATTTTTAGCTGCTGCCTATTGGATTTCTCAAGGGTCAGCCTGGTACCTTCTCACAACACTTAGATTATAAGAAACATCCGGCCTAGTACAAATCATAGCGTACATGATGGATCCGACTGCAGAAGCATAGGGAATCGCACTCATCCGACTTTGCTCATTAGTTGTCGAAGGACACTGAGTCTTGCTAAGTTTTATGCCATGGGACATCGGTAAGAACCCCTTCTTAGACGATTCCATGTTGAACTTCTTCAACACTTTGTCCAAATATGTACTCTGACTCAATCCAATGAGCTGCCTTGATCTATCTCTATAGATCTGGATTCCTAGTATGTAAGTCGCCTCACCTAAGTCTTTCATCAAAAAACTCTTTTCCAATGATTCCTTAGTCTCTTGTAACATATGAACATCATTTCCAATTAGTAATATGTCATCCACATATAAGATCAGAAAGTTTACTTTGATCCCACTAAACTTGTTGTATAAACAAGAATCATGATCACTCTTGATGAAGCCAAATGATTTGACTACTTCATCAAAGCGAATATTCCAACTCCGAGATGCTTGCTTCAACCCATAAATGGATTTTCGAAGCTTGCATACCTTGTCAGCATTATTCGGATCGACAAAACCCTCGAGCTATATCATATACACGTCCTCGGTTAAATTTCCATTAAGGAAAGCCATCTTGACATCCATCTGCCATATCTCATAGTCAAAATAGGCTGCTATAGCTAACATGATCCGAACTGACTTAAGCATCGCCACGAGAGAGAAGGTCTCATCATAGTCAACTCCTTGAACTTGTCGGAACCCCTTCGCGACAAGCCATGTTTTATAGACAGAAACATTTCCATTCATATCAGTTTTCTTCTTAAAGACCCATTTGCACTCGACGGGTCTTGCACCATCTGGCAGATTAACCAAGTTCCAAACTTGATTTTCATCCATGGACTTTAACTCGGATCTCATGGCTCCAAGCCATGACTCAGAATCAGAACCCACCATCGCTTCCAACTAAGTTGCCGGCTCATCACTGTCCAACAGTAACACATCATGAACACTTCGCAATCTGGCCAATCTTCACTGTGTCGGTGCAGTTGCCGGCTTAGGTACCATGACCGGCTCAACCTCCAAGGTTTTTGCCGACTCGCTGCTGGCCGATAACTCTCGAATTTCTTCGAGCTGCACCATGCTCCCACTGACTCCCTGACTGAGAAACTCTTTCTCAAGGTAGACACCGTTCTGAGCGACAAACACTTTGCCCTCTTCTCGGTTGTAGAAGTAGTAGCCCAAGGTTTTCCTCGGATACCCCATGAAAATACACTCATCCGACTTGGCCGTAAGCTTGTCCGACTAAAGTCGCTTAACAAATGCTTCACAGACCCAAATCTTAAGGAAAGACAAACTCGGCTTCTTGCCAGTCCACATATCATGCGGTGTCTTCTCTACCGACTTTGATGGTACCCTATTTGGTGTGAACACTAGAGTTTCTAGACAATGACTCCAAAATGATAAAGGCAGATTTGTCCGACTCATCATTGATCGTACCATGTCTAACAAGGTCCGATTCCGCCTTTCCGACACACCGTTTCTCTGCGGTGTTCCTGGCGGAGTGAGCTGGGGAACTATTCCACAACTCTTCATATGGTCATCAAACTCATGGCTCATGTTCTCGCCTCCTCGGTCCAACCGAAGAAACTTTATTTCCTTGTCGAGTTGATTCTGTACCTCATTCTGGAATTCCTTGAACTTTTCAAAGGCTTTCGACTTATGTTTCATCAAGTAGATATATCCATACCTACTAAAATCATCAGTGAAGGTAATGAAGTACTCATAACCACCTCTAGCTGTCGTGCTCATTGGGCCACATACATCACTATGTACTAGTCCCAACAAGTCAGATGCCCTTTCACAACTCTTTGCAAAAGGTGTCTTGGTCATCTGCCGAGTAGGCAGGATTCACATGTCTCGAACGACTCCAAGTCGAACAAAGTTAGGAGTCCATCATCATGGAGCTTCTTCATTCGTTTCCAACTTATATGACCAAGCCGACAATGCCAAAAGTAAGTCATATTCAGATCATTTGGTTTCAACCTTTTCACATTTATGTTATAGACAGATTCTCCTTCAAGATTCAAAATAAATAACCCGTCATGGACGGGTGCAAAGCCGTGAAACATATCATTCAAATACAAAGAACAACCATTATTCTTAATATTCGACTCATAGCCTTGTCTCATCAAACATGAGGCAGAAATAATGTTTTGACTAAGCATTGGAACATAATAACAATTATTTAGCTCCACTAAGAATCCAGAAGGTAAATGAAGTTGCATCGTGCTGACTTCCAACGCAGCGACTCTCGCTTTGTTGCCGACTCGAATGTCAACCTCGCCTCTTGCCACGCTCCTAGTTCTTACCAGTCCCTGCAACGAGTTGCAGATGTGAATGACTGATCCGGTATCATATACCCAAGAACTACCAGGTGAAACAACAAGATAAATGTCTATAACATTACAAACAAGCGTACCTGAGCCAGAAGTCACACCACCACTCTTGGCTTTGTTAGCCAGATACTTGCTGCAATTCCTCTTCCAGTGGCCATCCGCCTTGCAATAGAAGCAAGTGGATCCGGCTGCAGGAGATGGCTTAGTCCTTGAGGAAGCGCTTTGGACCGGGTCCTCGGTCTTACCTCCCGACTTTGCCTTCTTCTTCTTCTTAATCAAAGAACTCTTCTCGAACTTAGCCTTATTCTGCACCATCAACACTTGACTGGCGCCTTTCTTGAGATCCGCCCCAGCCTGCTTCAGCATCCCATGTAATTCAGTGAGCTTCTTATCAATACCATGCATGTGGTAGTTTGATATGAATTGACCATACGCACTAGGAACAGAGTTCAGAATTATGTCCGTAGCGAACTCTTCGCTAATGGGGTAACCCAGCCTTTCCGGAGACTACACGTAACCAACAATCTTGATCACATGCGGACTCAGTGGATCTCCATCCTTCAGCTTGCAGCTCAACAAAGCCTGAGAGACTTGATACCTCTTAGTCTTTGCCTAAGCCTGGAACACACTTTTGAGGCTTTCGATCATATCGTAGGCCTCAACATTCTTGAACTGCTGCTACAAGTCCGGTTCCATGTGAGCAAGCATAAGATAGCTAATCTCCGTGGATTCATCACAAATCCGATGGTAGGCATTGGTGGTTGCGACAGTCGCATTCTCATCTGGCTCATCTGGAAGTGGGTTGTCTAGGACACGGTCCCTCATTCTTGTTTGAGAACAATTCTCATATTACGATACTAGTTGGTGAAATTAGTTCCATTCAGCTTATCTTTCTCTAAGATGGTTCTCAAAGCAAAACTAGAAATCTAAGGGAGACTGCTAGGTGCCATTGATCTACAACATAAAATATGCAAAACACTTAAGACATGTATCCATAAAAGAGCAAGCATATTAAAAGCTTTAATATTTATGCTCCCACTAGAACCAACACCCCTTCGATGGTTACTTAGTGATTCAGGACCCTAAATAAGCAAGTCGACTAGTGAGCTTTAGCATCACTGCTAGCCGTCAAGTGATCTAGGTAGACAACTCCTTGGCAATCGCATCTCATACGACTCCTGTTGGACGGGTGGCATCACATGCGCTAGCTCCCATCCGACTTTCCCTGAGTCCTACAACCGTTGTGATAGAACCATCTAGATTACCAAGTGCTTCCGCTGTAAGAGTCCGACTCGAACCCACCTAGTCGGAAAGAATTGATAGCACCTCAATTTTGTGAGCCCACTACCAAAAAGTCCGACTTGTGATGGTGCAGCACTAGCGGGGAAACCGACTAGACCTTCTTTGAGGGATTACTTTCTACCAACTATCTAATAGAGGTAAAAACAGAGACATAACAATAACACAAAGTAAAGCAATTATAATGTGAAATGGTATGGCTCTCTTCATGGCGATCTCCATCTCCACAAAGTTTGTAATCCGACTCGTGTCAACTCTTGTAACGTGCCACCATACACCATGTAGCCGACTTGTACATCGACTTGCATGCCATCCGGGTTCTCCAAATAGCTACACTAGATAGTAATATAAATTACATAGAGAATCTGACATGCAGGTCGTTATACAATAAAATGACAACACCTAGGCTCCAGCCGGCTGACAAAAACCATGATATGCAGATAACGTATGGATTACACACATCACATGCACATAAGCCATACCATTCACAACATCATCCTGCAAAAACAAGTTATGCATAGATACGATATCTACCAGTGTTGTGAAACTCGCAACAACATCTAAGGCACTATGACAAGGCGAAGCCGGCGGTCCCGCTAGCCAGATAGCGCTATGACAACACCTGATGATTTTTTCGAAAACATAGATCTCATCTGCATTCCGGACATGGATTTCGTCATCGGATAAAACAATTTTACCCAAATCTGATCTGGACTTCGATTCGACCAAACTCTTTGATCTTTGATCACTGCATCTAGATTTACATGTCATAGTATACCCCGATGGTGGAAGCCGACCGGTAGGGGTATGTCGTTCCACGACCTCTGCAGTTAGATCATGGAAACCGGATCATCCAATTCCCCGAGTACAGTTGATCCAATCAACCTTGTACAAAACCGATCTATCTCATAGATCGACCACCAAAACTGCATTAGATCCAATCTAATGCCAACCGCATATCACATATGCATGATATCGAGCCTAAAACCAGAAGCTAACGCTCTGATACCACCGTTGGGCCACGTAGAGATAAACAAAACTTTTTCCCTACACGGTGATCCCAAGATCTAGCTTAGCTAGAAGGCCACGAGGATACCACTAGACGCGCAGTTGCGGAATCGATGAAGCACATCGCTTGATGCAATGCAGCCCTCACGATCCATTCTGGTTCCACGATCGTCGAAGTGCTGAACATACAACACCTCCGCCGGTATCCACACGTACGAGGAGGAGCGCCAGAGGTGGACTGCTAGGTCTGGTACGGCGGCGACAGGACTGGACTGGGGCTAGGGTTTCCAACACATGGAGTGACCTAACCATGTGCTCTAAGCACCTGCGCCCCAGCTTATATAGGGAGTGAAAGTGGGCTCCACTCACTTGTGGCCCATTCACTAAAAAGGCCTATATTAGTGACTTCAAGTCCAACTTGCTGACTAAGTCCATGTCTCTATTTGGGTCCAACCCAAATAGATTTCCTGTTTGGGTCTAACCCAAACTTGCTCCCGCTCTTAAGTGTGTGACCTGATAGGCTCATGGTAACTCGGACACGATCCGAGTCTCACTCGTGACCGATCAGGCGGTAGTGGCTCCTAGCAGAACATGCCGACTCCCAAGTACCAAAGAGTCATGACGACTTACCTTCCAATGCGACTTTCGTCTAAGTCCCTTTTGCCTCACGATATACCTTATCGAACTATAGGTGAATAATCGTCATCCCTTAAATAGTCCGACTCTCTTTCTCGATCCGAGATAAGTGACTCATTCGACTAACTCTTAGTCGATCGCCTTAGTTAACACTTAACCGAGTCATGCATGGCCATGATTTCCGAATCATATCTTCCGAGAGGGCCCAGAGAATATCTCTCCAGACGGAGGGGAAAAAATCCCATCTTGGTTATTCACATCACTCAGCTTGATTCTTAGTCAACCCGAACCCCGCCTTTATAACTGCCCAGTGATGGAACATTGTTTGATAGAACCTAAGTCGGTGATCCTTAACTCGGATTGTGCAATAACCTCAGGTCTAAGGATTACATTAATTGAGACATGCAAATGACCACTTATTCGTTGCATCTCAATATGGGTCAGTCCAACTCGCTAAACTCTTTAGCCGAATCCGTGTAAGTCAGAAGAGCATCTCCATGCCCATGACAAGTGGAACCGAGTCATCTGTCGACTTTCACATTAGTCTAAGTTGTATGTCTAGCACAACCTCGATGACCAAGGATAATTAGTATGAACAACATGAATATATAATTCCACAATCGAATCACATATTCAATGATACATATCAGTAGTTCATACATGGACAATAACTTTATGAATACATTGGAAATAACATCATACATGATTGCCTCTAGGGCATATTCCCAACAAAGGTCATCCAATCATCTCGAGGAACATGACCAACCTGAAATTTGCGCTGCATGGTGCAAAGCCAGTAGTCCGCATCAAGTGGCTCAGTGGAATAGCTGTAGACTGGCAGAGTGAGACATATGAAATCCTTGATACCAACTTGATTGTTTGGGCGCTGATTATTACACTCAATCCTTTCAAGGAGCCTCGTGTTGTTGGCATGGTTGGTCTCATACATAGCCATGAGTTGATCCATGGATGGTGGTCGAGGAAGATTGGAAGGATCATCCTCATTTCTAGAACCATGACCATGGGAGCGAGTACGAGCTCGAGAAGTGTCACCCATCTTGTAAGAACAAAAGGAGTTATCTAAGGGATTCAAAGGGAAAAGAGACTTGGTATAAAACATATCATCTCATCAAGCATGTGAGTATCAAAGCATACTAGCGTATACACTAACCAGCTGACTTATAAACCATAAAAATGGAGTGCTAAGAGGTTATGCATCAAGCATGACTGAGATATCTTGATAACTCTAAGAATAGCAACCAGTTACAGAGTACTTAGGAAAACAACCCGAAACCACGATCCTAGAAGTTTGAAATTAGATATAAGGGATGAAAAGCTTTTCAAACCAAATAGGATAAGAAAAATCCAGCATTAGAATCACACCATAGAAGGAGTAAAAAGAATACTAGTCAGAGTTTTGGCAAATAACTTTCGAATTTTAATTAGTTTTGTCAACTTATAGACTCAACATGGACCAATACTCGGGTTTCCTATAGGAAGTCCTGCTCTGATACCAAAACCTATAACACCCCCCGGGATTAGGGTTAAACAAACCTCAGTTCAATGTCCGATATAAACTTAACCCCAAACTCAGAGGTTCACAGTATATGATTCGGTAACATCACATAACACAGGGATACACTGACATAATTTTAAAATCTTAACATAGTATGATATCAGATAATTACAAACCAAGGGTCACATACCCAACATTACACCAAATAGCGAAAGCAAATTATGTTTTTATACACAACAAACTTAGCAAAGGACCTACGAGGCCATAAACATAAGACACGTCCATCTCAGAGTCCTCAGGCTGCTACCTGGGACCCCCCAATAACTCGTCTATGTAAACGTAGAAGCCACCTTCAGTTGCAGTTATATCATCTGTAGCAAAAACAACAATGGCGCAAGGCTGAGTACGATAATATACCCCTCAAGACTTAGATAACCAAGTATATACATGCTCTGGCTAGAAAAGCTTTGTCTGGATTTACTTCTGCATAAAGCAATCTTTGTTTGAAAACAAGAGAGAGTAGAGGCTCGGCTACACAGAGTACTTTTAAAAGGGGTAAGAGAGCGACAACTCTATCTTGAACATCCAATCTTGTTACCCAGGAACTTTCGAACTCCTCAACTAGGATCACCGCCATGAGCCCCTGAGGAAGCATCCTTAAGCACCAGTGGATCACCATGTTTTAGATTTAGTTAATGTTATCTATGATCTTAGAATTAGGCCACCAAGCATTTATAACCGTGAACACGGCCTTTCGAAAAGATTTAACCATGCAGGGGTGTACAACATTACCCACACGTAGCAACTGACTCTTAGTGCCAAATATTATTAGCCATGTTCCTTGTAGGGCTGGTAGAGGGTGGTTGACCATGACCTTTACCTTGCTTTCACCGAGACCATGAGTCATGCCCTAAGGAGGGTTCCGCTGTAATGGGTCAAGTCCTGAAGCTGGTCCCTAGAAATGTGAGTCAAGGTTGGTTTATCAGGGGCTTTATCGACTCCAAACAACCTAGGCCACAGTTACCTACCTGTTATGATGCACCTCCTCTTTTCATAACATCTTCAATGCATATGCCAAATGGAAAGCCTAAACTATGTGACTCATGGAATCTACTAGGCAATTTTGTTAGTCGAGGAGTTTTTCAGGCCCTATCTGGCTGTACGCTCTTCTTGGTTCCAATGACAAGAACTCGGTTCCTAGTAGTGGTGACCATAGGACTACAAAAACCACACCCAACATGGCCTCCCATAAATCCTTAGCATGTTTATTCATCACCTCCGATCTTATCTCCATCTCCTACCCTTTTAAATTTTGTGGCATCTCTGATTCATCATCATCAGGATGGGTCAGGGGTAGCTACTAAGAATGTCTAATATTGACGGTCGTAGCATCTCTAGCAACGTTCGATCACATGCTAGACCTAGGTATGCTGGGAGTAGTGGTTCAAGTGTATAAGCCTACAACAGGGAAACTATGCAGCATATAGGTAACTCTAGCTACTGACAAACACCACATTGGAATCGTGTGCATTATAGAGAGAATGTAGATACTTTGTAAAACATAGGTTCAGAATGAGAGGCTATGCTTGCCTTGTCCTTCAGTAGACATGTATCGATCTTCGGTGTCGTTGACTTCGGTCTCGTTCTTGGATCCTATCGCGAAGAAGAAATACAGGAAAGAAGGAAAGATTCAAGACATGGCATAACTCAATTCTCAAATAATATGTATGACATGTTAGATTAGTGATTCTACACTAACCCTATGTGAAACATCGATTTAAGAGGGTTTGGAATGCCCTGGTTAAGGCACATCGTTGATCCCACATGTACTTAAGGGGTGTCGATGTTCATCTAAGTAAACTAGGATTTTAAGTTTCTTGACAATGTATGATGATGGTTTACATAGGTAGATCTCATTTTTCTTAACATTTTGGTATATTATCCATATTTTTCTGATTAAATATGAATTAGTTATGAATTTTATAAGATTATAAAAATTTCTGCCATTTTAAATCATTTCTAAAAATATTAAATACCTGACAGGTGGACCCCACCTATCATATATGGTTTTTATTAAATAGAAAAATAAAAGGAAATTTGATGCCATGATGACGTCATCGAGACATGACGTCACCCTGACGTCAGCACCACGTCATGGCAAGATGTGGTCACGTCAAGGCCACATCGCGGACACGTTGTGGCCACGCTGGCGCCACGGTGGACATGGCCGCACCACCATACAGTGGTCACTAGTAGCGATCCAGCGCGCCGGAGCAAGCACGATTGGGTGCATTAGAACCGCGTGGGGATGGGGAGCATCCTAGTACTAACCCTGACCAGATTTGGTCACCAGAACATCATTGGTGGTGAGCTACTATGGCGGTGTGGTCGGGCTCATGTGGCTAATGTGCTACAGCGAGCGAGCAGCAAAATGGAGGGCTCTGCGCAAACGAGAAGCTCACCGGGAGCATGCGTAGCTTGGTGGCGAGGCGAGGTCAAGCTTGAATCGACGGCGAGCGACGGTGTATGTGGTGGAGGGACCTCTCAATTCCTGCGATTGGAGGTGAGCCATGTTGCATGGACTATCTAGGAAGAACAAGGAGGTGTTGGCGATCACGATGACGGTCTTTTCTTGAGCTGGGTTGGCTGGAGGTGGCGGGGTCGATGGCATCTACAGGCTAGATCTCGCCGGCCATGGCGGGAGAGGGCGAGGGAGAGGGGAAGTGGCGTCTAGGGATTCTCCACTACGGCAGTCAGGCTTCTTATAGGCGCTGGGCGCGAATCTTGGCGCGAGGGCCGCGGACGACGGCGGCAGCGTCGCCACGGAGCTTCTTCCCCATCATCAACAAAGACGATGATGACCCACAAGTATAGGGGATCACAACAGTCTTCGAGGGAAGTAAAACCCAATTTATTGATTCGACACAAGGGGAGCCAATGAATATTTATAAGCCTTAACAACTAAGTTGTCAATTCAGCTGCACCTGGAAACAATCTTGCTCGCAGTATTTTATCAGTAGCAATAGTTATGTAATAGCAATAGCAAAGTAATAGCAGTAGTAAAAGTAAAGATAGTAGTAACAATTGCGGTAAACAGTAGGATTAAAGCGCAGTAGGCATAGTGATGGATGGACGGGCGTTGCATGGAGAAGACAATTCATATAACAATCAAGATATAGGGCATTTGTAGATGAATAAGGTAAAGCATCCAAGTACTATCTAATCATAGGCATGTGTTCCATATATAGTCATATGTGCTCCTAATGAGAACTTGCACAACATCTTTTGTCCTGCCAGCCCGTTTGCAGCGGGGCCTCAAAGGAATCTACTAGCAATTAAGGTGCTCCTTTTAATAGAGCACCGGAGCAAAGCATTAACACTCCATGAACACACGTGATCATCATATCACAGCCATTCCCTCCGGTTATCCTGATTATTGTCACTTCGGGGCCTTCGGTTCCGGACAACAATATGTGTATACAACTTGCAGGTAAGATCATAAACAATACTATCATCATGAATCAATAACATGTTGAGATCTGAAAACATGGCACTCGGGCCCTAGTGACAAGCATTAAGCATAACAAGTTGCAACAATGTCAAAAAGCACTAATAGATACTAGGCACCATGCCCTAACAATCCGATGCAATTACATAAACGGTCTGATCCAATCCCTACCATCCCCATAACCTATAGCGGGGGATTACTCACTCATGGATGGGGAATCATGGATGGTTGATGGAGAAGCAATGGTGATGATGATGGCGATGATCTCCTCCAATTCCCGTCCCGGTAGGGTACCAGAACGGAGTTTCTGGTTCTGAATCGTGGTATCTGGTGGTGGCGACGCAGAGGAACTCTATCTGGAAAAATGTCGAACCCCCCGTCCATTTTAGGTCAGAGGGCTTTTATAGGCGAAAGGAGAGGTCGACGAGGAGTACGAGGCGGCCACACCCCCTCCTGGCGCGGCCTAGCCTGGCCCGCGCGGCTAGGGTGTGTGGTTCCTCTTTGTCCCATCTTCTGGCTCTGTGAGTCTTCTGGTAGAATAGGAGTTTTGCGATATTTTTCGGGATTTTCCCTGAAAGTTGATTTCCTGCACAAAAACGAGACACCAAAGCAATTCTGCTGAAAATAGCGTTAGTCCGCATTAGTTGTATCCAAATCACACACATTAGAGAAGAAACATTAGCAAAAGTGTTCGGGAAAGTAGATACGTTTTAGACATATCAACTCCCCAAGCTTAGCTTATTTCTTGTCCTCAAGCAATTTAGTTGAAAACTAAGTGCGATAAAAGAAACTTTCATGAACACATTTGCTTCATGAGATGTATATATTCTCAGCATATGATCAAATACTTAGGAAATTCATAATAAAGAGTATGCAAATAAGTTTACCAAGTAGTCATGCAAGCTATGAAGAGATTCCAACTCATTAATAAGAAGCAACATGACACATAAGCATATGCAGGATTGTAGTGCTCATAAGAAGATATGATAAAGTGGTGTCTCTCTTGCCTTTCTTTGGAGGAAAACATAAATGCCAAGACACCTCTGAAGTTCAAGTGAAGACCAGAAATAAACATATCAAAGATACAAGTGTCAAAGCCATGTCATAATTAACCGTGTTTTGGGACAAGCACATTACACTAAGAATGAAAGCTATGCTCTCGGGAAGGTGCTCAAAGAATAAATGGTGACTCAACATAAAGGTGAAAGAAAAATATTTAAAAGTTTGAAAGGCTTCCAAATGTTGAAAGTATGGTACTCATTAGCTTTGAGCTCTTATTGCCCCTACCATAAGCATCTTTAAGTGATTAAGGTTAAAGTGAACAAATATGAGGATATGCTTGACAAGTTATAAGTTGAAAATCTCATGCCCCTTGCTTACGAGTATCGTTCCTCATGCTACTCAACTTTAGTCACAGGTAAGTTCTTGTTATTGTAAGTACATCTGTATCATAGAGAAGCGCCAATGGGGTACCCCTTGCCCGCTGATACGGAAGATTCCCCATATCAAAATGACAAGGCAAGCAGACAATGAGCATCTCAGTAATCCTTTTATTTTCTATTTACAAAGGCCTCTTTTTTTCCTTTTTTTCTTTCTCTTTTTTCTTTCCTATTTGCATAGGTTTTTTTATATAGAGGATGCTTCATAGATTGCTCACTATGGTTACGCTGCGGGTTTCCACCATGATTAGGCATGGGTTAGACCAGCCGCCCAGGCGTTTCTCTAACACATATACGAACTCCATGAGCCTTACAAGCTCCCCTTTCATTTCACACCGCCGGGATCTGTAAGCAAAAGAACATGATATCAACTAAATAAAGTGCAATGTTGAAAGCGTTCCCCATGATAACATGGTTTTGCTAATTCACAACTTACAAAGCGCAAGCATATACACAACATAGATGGGCACAATGGTTCAAGTTTATTAAGTGCAAGAAAGTAAAGTGTGCCATCAAGTTCGTGAGAGCTTTAATAACTAATTTTCACATAACTAGCAAACATTTTTATTGGAAGAAAACAGAGCATAATAAATATGCAAGGAATAGCAATAATGCTAATAGGTAGATATCGTGGACTCTTTTTAACAACTTTGGTTTTAGGGATTTGGATGCACGAGTAAGGTACTCAGCACAAGTGAAGGATAGCAATAGAAAGGGAGCGACAATCGAGAGAGCAGTAACTGTCATAATCATGCTTGCAACAAAACAAAATTAATAGTGGCATAAAAGTGACACAAGAACTCCGAGGCAGAATAAATCATCAAGGCTTAACTGACTTTTTGTTTAGTCATATGCATGCGTGAGCATGTGCCAAGCCGATTCAAATAGAACATTCATAGGAGGACACCACAATGTCATACTAAGTTATGAATAGAACAGTGCAAGCAAACAGTTATATGACATGTTACGAACTAATAATGGATTGGAACTGATCATAAGTAGGCAAGGACCACTAAGTATCCATTAAATAACATACACCTTACATAAACAGACTAAGCATGCTCACAATGATGAGTATATATACAAAAATGAAAACAAATAGAGTTCATACCAGCCTCTTACCACATTTCGAGTTGTCACAAATCATTATTGCCTTTCACTTGTGTGACTTGAATAATAAGTTAAATACAATCTCCAAGGAGTCACTAAGGACCTCTGAACCCTACAACAAACTTTACAAAACCAGAGAAGAAGAACAAATATTTTTGGGTTTTTGATTTTTAAAGGCAAGAACCGAAGGGAAGAACAAGCAAAGCGAAATCTTTTTGGGTTTTTCGAATAATCAAAACAAAGCTAAAAGGAAGAAGAAAACCAAGGCTAAAAGATAAAGAAGCAAACAAAGAGAAATACTGAAAATATTTTTGGTCTTTTTGTGTTTTGGAAAATAGAAATAAGATAAGAACAAAAACTAAAAAGAAAACGAAACATGGATATGCAAAGTACCGATTGAACATGATATGTAGATGAGTGTGATGTCGGTATACCTCCCCCCAAGCTTAGGCTTTTGGCTTAAGTGGGTATCAACCCCAACGCGGGTATGAACTCTATGTCGGTGGGTCATCATAAGAATGATCATAGTTAGGCCCTTGCGAAGAAGAAGAAACTCCCCAATCATAGCCAAGTTGCTGGTACGAAGACTCCCCCTCATTCGGGG
Organism: Avena insularis; assembly: GCA_023614405.1. Taxonomy (NCBI): domain Eukaryota; kingdom Viridiplantae; phylum Streptophyta; class Magnoliopsida; order Poales; family Poaceae; genus Avena; species Avena insularis. The sequence continues at coordinate 120,178 of JAJUPC010000606.1, read as the reverse complement.
CTGGACCGAATCATCTGTAACCTCCCATCCAGTATCCTGCTCTTGTTGGGAGAGCTCCCCCAAATATGTATCGAGCTCTTCCTCAGTGAGTGACCATCCTACCCTGGTATCAAGGTTAAACAAAACAGGCGCAAGCAAAAGAACAACACGCTTGGACTTACCCCTTCTCCAACCAGCATTGAGAAAGGTTATTTCATAAGATAAATCACTCAAATTAGCCCAAGAAGAAACAATTTATGTTATATCATGGAATTAAGGTCAAGCCTCTCTATGGGAAACTGTAGGTCCGAATGATGAGGCGCTACACCATGCAAAGCTAATAAATGAGAGGCGATGAGGCCTCCACAAATTCCCCCTTTCTCGCGGTTAGCAGCAAGACGGAAAGCTATTAAAGCACCCAAAATATAAGTGCTATCTCATTTTAAGGCAGCTAATATGAAGGCTAGATCATATGAGGATAATTTACTAGCAGTTTTCCTAGCGAGAACGCACTTGGCAATAAAGTAGGCAAAGTATCGAATAGACGGGAGATGAATATTACGAATTTTACCACTCTCCTTTGAGAAGCTGCTCCCTTGGCAAATCTCTGCATACAAGTCCATGAGTGGTGTAGGCCGCTCTCTAATCCTTTCACACGAACCCCACTATGGTACTTTAATAGCTGCACAAAAATCATCAAAAGGGAGATAGACGACTATATTGTAAATTTTGTAATGAACCATGGGGTTAGGCAAGGAGCAACTAAATTGAAAATCCTGCACCACAGACATAGTTAGTTTCACATATTGGTAAGGTTCATCTCCCACAAAATGCTCCAATCCTGCATTAGAAATTAAAGTATGGAAATCTTGAGAAATCCCCCAAACCTTCATGAATTTGGGGCATCGACAAATAGAAGGGAAAACTTCTTCCTCACAGTGAACCTTCATAACCTCGGGCACCCTTAATTCATGTTGGTTGAGTTGGTGTTCATTCATCTCCTTTTTTGAAATTTTAGACAACCATCATACAAGTGATTGCAAAGTGATTACATAATGAAAGGAACTACTTATAGGGACTTGTAAGAGGCTTAAACATGCATGAAAACAATTTCTCTAAGAATTGAACAAGCATGCAAGCTCACATAACCTGTCACCTATAGTAGCAAAATACTCAAGATATAATCCACTAATCACAAATCTACTTGGACAAGCGGAGGAGTCACATACCGGAGCTCAAATGCTCCAAATCTTAGCAGCAAAGATGGGCTGAGCAAGGAGATCGATAATCACGAGCAAGAACAGCAAGAACACGGGTTTGAGCAATGAACTGGTGTTTTCTCGGGAGAGAGAAAGGAGTGGAAGGAGGGAGCGTAAGTGGACGACCAGGAGTGGCCCACACCATGGCCAGGCGCGCCCCTAGTGTGGCCGCGCCACCAGGTAGTGTGCCTGCCTGGTGGGCCCCCCTGGGTCACTCTAGGTACTTCTCTGCCCTTTTTATGTAAAAATTTAATATGAATTTTCTGGAATTTTTCGAGACACTTTATTTTTTAGCAATTTTCAGGTATTGATGAATGATTTTCTGGCAGAAAGATAATTTTGGAATGATGCAATAACAAAACAAAACTAAAACTTCAGAAGTTCTAAGACACTCTAATATGCAAGCAACTAGCAATAGAAAAGTAAACTAAGTGAAATCAAAAATTACAATGGATAAAATAAAAGTAAGCAAGGATAATCATGGTGAAAACATTGTTTTGTTCATTAAAATCCCTTTGTTTACAAGGTTGATCAGGTCTTGTTACCAAAAAATTTTATATGAAAGAAAACTTTGCGTTTCACTAAATGATTATGTTACCTCAACCTTGATAGCAATGTTCCCAATCATAATAGTTTCATATTTTTCTCGTGGTATGGGACAATATATTTCTCCAACTTGAATGCCCTCAATATTTTCAATTGAATTTACGCCATAGGTCTTAACAGTCTTCTTGGGGAAATAGATTGTATGCTTCTTGTCATTAACATTAAAAGTTACCTTTCCTTGATTACAATTAATGACAATACCTGCAGTATTAAGAAAAGGTCACCCAAGAATAATAGGCATATTATCATCTTCAGGCATTTCAAGCACAACAAAGTCAGTTAATATCAAGCAATTATGAGCCACTTGAACAGGTACATCCTCACATATACCAATAGTAATAGTAGTAGATTTATCAGCCATTTGCAAAGATATATCAGTTGGTATTAGTTTCTCCAATTGAAGTCTTTTGTAGAGAGAAAAAGGCATAACACTAACTCCTGCTCCCAAATCACACAAAGCAGTTCTAACATAATTATTTTTAATAGAACATGGAATAGTTGGAATCCCTAGGTCTCCAAGTTTCTTTGGAACCTTACCATTAAAGGAATAATTAGCAAGTAAAGTAGAAATTTCCTAATTAGGGATCTTCCTTTTATTAGAGACAATACCCTTCATATACTTTGAATAAGGAGGTAATTTAATAGCACCAGTTAAAGGAATTTACAAAAATAAAGGTTTCATCCACTCAAAAAACTTATTATAGTGTTCGTCTTCCTTTGACTTGTGTTTCTTATCAGGGAAAGGCATTGGTTTTTGAACCCAAGGCTCTCTTTCACTACCATGTTTATTAGCAACAAAATCTTCCTTAGTGTATGATGATCGGACTCAACACGTCTATCTCGTTGGGGAACCCCAAGAGGAAGGTATGATGAGCACAACAGCAAGTTTTCCCTCAGTTATGAAACCAAGGTTACCGAACCAGTAGGAGCAAGGAAACACCTCCAAGGTGTTGTTTCCAACTTGGAATCCTGAACAACACAACCACATAACTTTGCCCCCAACTTACAGTGAGGTTGTCAATCTAATTGGTTTTGCTGAAAACAAAGGATTAAACATATTGTTTGGAAGATAGTAATTGCTTGTAGAAAGTAAACTAAAAACAGTAAATAGATTTGTTGATTGATGTTAAAAGAATGGATCACGGTCCATAGTTCACAATAGGTGATTCTCCTTAAGATAGATGACATGTTGGGTGAACAAATTACAGCGGGGCAATTTACAGACACCGAGAAAGAATACATGCGTATACTAATCATCTTTACTCTTATGAGATTTGATTAGGCCTTACAACATTATACATAGACTGTAATCCAACTTCATCTATGACTAATAATCCACCTCCAGGTTATCATCCGAACCCCCTCCATTAAGTTGCAAGCAACAGATAATTACATTAAGCAAAGTGTGTAAAGTAAATAATACGATTGTTCTATGAACAAAGGATTGTTGTTTTCTCCCTAGTAGCATTAGCACATCTAGTAGCATAGATATTTATGTCACTTCCCTAGATTCCTAGAGGCATGAACCCACTATCGAGCATAAATACTCCCTCTTGGAGTTGCTAGCATCTACTCGGCCAAGATAGCTACTAACAACAGAAAGCATGCAAGATCACAAATAACAAATCCATGATAGAATCAATAATCAATCTGAAATAGCATGTCAATATCCATCGGATCCCTGCAAACACAACATGTAAGATTACAAATAGATGATCTTGATAATGAACGGAGCTCACAAGATCTAGACATGGTAGCACAAAGGAGAAGAACCAACCATTGATACGTCCATTTTGCATCACTATTCTATGTCATAATTCACTGTTATTCATTGATATATTTCATATTGAGAGGTGATACTTATTTTATTTCATCTGTTTTTGCATGGTTGATGACTTTTGGAGCATGGACCGCTGCAGTCAAGATTCTGATGGAAAAGGTGCTGTTTGGAGGCAAAATTCGCGAAGATCAGAAAATCCGGGAAAATACATGGAAAATCCTATTTTTCCAGAAGACGAAGGAATCCAGAAGGGGAACTAGAGATGGGCCATAGGGGGCCCACACCACCCCCTGGCACGGGCCAGCCTAGGCTGCGCCACCATGTGGTGTGGCCGCCCAGGTCCACCCCTTGCACTCCCCTCTAGCGTATATTATCCTCCAGAAACCCTAAGACTCGGGGAGTGACCATAGTAAGATTCTGCCGCCTCTGCGGGGCGGAAAACACCGAGAGAGAAAGATCTCTCCGACAGACAGATTCCTGCCGGGGGAATTCCTTCCTGGAGAGAGGAGATCGTCGCCATCAACACCACCATCAAGCTGGACTTCATTGGGATCATCATCAGCACCACCACCATCATCATCAGCAGCACCCTCATCACCATCTCCATATTGCTGTAACAATTGGGTTGAATCTGGCATAGTTCATAGGGGAAACTTTCCCGGTGTTGATTACTCTTTGTAGTTGATGCTATTGAGTGAACCATTGAATTATTTTTTATGTTCAGATTGTTATACATCACTGTTCCATCTCTGATCATGATCCATATGATGTCTTGTGAGTAGTTCGTTTTGTTCACGAGGACATGGGAGAAGTCATGTTGTTAGTAGTGGAATTGTGTTGAGAAAGATTCAATAGTTTGATATTTAAGTTATGGTGTACTTCTTCTAGTGGTGTCATGTGAACGTCGACTACATGACACTTCACCTATATGGGCCTAGGGGAATGCATTGTGTATTTGGCTACTAATCGTAGGGGTTGCCGGAGTGACAGAAACTTGAACCCCCGTTAGGAAACCATTGCACAAGGGACGTAAGGGTCTTAGAGTTTAAAGCTGTGGTTAGGTTTCTACCTTCATTACTTTCTTGTACTTACGGATGTTTGCAAGGGCTATAATCACAAGTATGTATTAGTCCCAGGAAGGTCGGTACATTAGCACAGGTTCACCCACACAACACTTAGCAAGCTAAAGAAGATTAATCAACTATATGAAGCGAAAGCACTTGACAGTCTTCCCATGTGTCCTCGAGAACGTTTGGTCGTCTTAAGTAATACAACCGGATTGTCCTTTGATGCATAAAGGATTGGGCCACTTGCTGCATTTATTCCTATTGTCTTTTATTTACTCTTACTTTGTTTACTTGCTTTATCAAAAAACCCTAAAAATCCTTTTGCTAAGTATTTGCAGAGAATTCCTGATCCATACCACTAGCCAGCACCTTCTGCTCCTCGTTGGGTTCGACACTCTTACTTATCGAAAATACTGCGATACCCCCCCTATACTTGTGTGTCATCAAGACTATTTTCTGGCACCGTTGCCGGGGAGTGAAGTGCTATTGGAGAGTGGAACTGGTAAAGGAAACTTCTACTGTGAGTATTGTTTACTTCTGCTAGTTGATTTATTTTCGTTATGGATAATTCGCTGAGTTTCTTATTTGGTAATGCTACTACCACTGCTAAGGTAGTAGATAAGCCACGACCTGCTGAGAATGATGCTTTCAAAATACCTACAAGAATTGTTGATCGTGTTATGGATAACTACTATGTTGGGGATGGAACTATCCATCCCGGTGATCATTTGCTCTTTATACACAAATTATGCGGGTTGTTCAAGTGTGCAAGTATTACTACAGATCAAGTTAAGAAGAAGTTATTATCATTATCACTGAAAGGAAGAGCTGAGGAATGGTATAAGCTGCTAAAGAATGGTCAAGCTCTTGAATGGGAGGAAATAGTGCCTCTCTTTTATTCAAAATTTTATCCTCCTAGTGAGATTCATAAAGATCAGAATCAAATATATAACTTTTAGCCTCTTGATGGAGAGAGTACAGCTCAAGCTTGGGGGAGATTGAAGTTACTAATGCTCAAATGTCCCATTCATGAGCTCCCCAACAATATTATTATCAACAACTTTTATGCAGGGCTTCCTCTACATGACAAGGATTTATTGGATACTTCTTGTGCTGGATCATTCACTCGCATGGAAGAAGAAGCTCAATGGGATCTTCTGGACCATATTCAAGACAATGCTGAAGCTTGGGCAATGACAAAGGTAGAAAGTCAGGTATAAATTATGATTATGAATGCATTCAATTTTTTATGGGAACTGATGACTTTCAAAATATTAAAAATGCTTATGGTCTAGACTCTTAAGCTATTGCTTCTTATTTTAAGGCTTTTGCTTCCTACATTGAAGTGCCTAAAAAGAAGTGGAATAAGTATCATGAACCTTATAAAGATGTTGCTAAGAGTTTTCATGCAAGAAATACTGAAGTTTATACTACTAATCATGTCTTACCTAAACCTTACACTGAGAAAATGCCTTTTCCAGTTAAGATAAAGGAACAAACTACGATAGCTAGTATGGTTGATGAAAGTATGAATGAAGCTATTGAACCTGATAAACAAATGGTTGATGAACCTATAATAGGAAATGTGAAAGACTTTGTTACTAAATATGAAGAAGAGGGACACACTATCCTTTGTAAGGATACCTCTAATATTGTTTCACATAGTACTGTTATGAGAGCTAGTATTCCTGTGTTTTCTGTTAGAATAAGTGATCATTGTTACGATGGTCCTTGTGATAGTAATATTGTTAAGTTTATGCACGATACTGAAAGTTACTATGAGAGGGAAAAGTGTTCTTATGCATCTCAATAATATCAAGTTTCCTCATTTTATGCTGAAAGTTTTTATGTTGCACTTGTTTTGCATTGTTATGCAAGTAGCCTCTGGTTTCAACAACTTGTTTGTTTACAAAATTCCCTTGCATAGTAAGTGGGTGAGACATAAACATGTGTATTTTTGCTTCTTAATGCTCTCTTTCACTTCAATTCATATTCCTATGTGAGCATCATCAAAATTATCATGCCCATCTTAATGGCTATAAAGAAAGAGCTTTTTGGGAGACAACCCAATTTGTTTTTGCTTTCAGTTTGTTTTAGTTTCTTTGAGTCTTGGAAGTTATTACTTCGGTAATAACCTCTCCTTATCCATTTTTTTGGTTTTTGTGTCAAGATCAACCTCTAATGAGAGAGAAGTAATATTTGGGGAAGTTGCTGTCCTGAAACAGAATTTTTGTGTGTCACCGTAAATATTCGTGAGAGATCTCTGTATGTCGGATTGAGCTGTACGTTTTTGTGCTTCTGCCCCAGGGTGTTATTTAACTTTTGTTAGTTTTGCACTTTTTTATTTGAGCAGCAGAAGATTTTCGAAAAAATTGATCTTTACCTGCTGGTCTGTTTTGACAGAATTTGCCACTTTTGCATTTGCTTCTTTATTCGATTTCCTTTTTGAATTCTTTTTGGGTTTTTGAAAGGAGTTGCTTCAGTAGCTTATGTTTTGATGGTTTTTAGTTGAAGTTGGACTCAAAAGGTTTTATCACTTCATTTATACTAATGTTGCTAATGAGAACTGTGTGAAGTTTTGTGTGAAAGAAATTTTCAGGAAGTGGAGATAATGGTGTAATAAGTAAGAGAAGGGTTTTATGACTCAAATAATAAGTGTATGAAGATGAAGATATTGATATTATTCAAGTAGTGACTCCGGAATAATCTATTAGATACCAAATTCAGAGACATGCAGAGTCCACTTTCAAATAGGTAACAGTTCTGGTAAGAAAAGTTCCGCGAAAATACTATCCAACTATACTTTTGCAGTTTTTAGTCAATAAGGAAAGTTACAAAGTGAAAAAGGGACGGAAACGGAGCCAGGGTGGCTCACCCCACCCTGTGGCGTGGGCCCACCCCTGGCCGCGCCACCAGGTGGTGTGGCCACCCCAGACTCCGTCTCCGACCCGTTTTCTCCCAGTACCTTCCTTTCGTCATGAAACTATAACCCCCGGATCCCCCGAGGTTCGTATATCGTGTTTTCATCATGTTTTCGTTTCAATTTGTTTCTGACAGGTAGAGTCCCAGATTTGGAGCTACAATCTCTTCCTCTGGATCAGCTAAGGAGGATTCTTTAGAGGATATCATCAACCCATACATGAGGGAGTTGAAGATTCATCCCAAGGAGTTGTTGCTTGAAGATGGGGAACTCCGGATAAAAGAGGTTCAATGCCCTAAAGGTGAAGGAAGTCTGGAGGACAGGATGGAAGTGCTGGAGCAATAAGTCTTTACGTACAAGAAGATGGCGAAGCATGAAGTGGATATCATCCACAGGATTTGTTCCGAACTCATCGGCGAGCACCAAAAGGAGGCTGCTGAACTCAAGGATGAAGTCCTCTCACTCCGCCAAACAACCAACAAACTGCAAGCACAGTTCTATGACGTTCAAAATCAAAACTGTGAGTACTTGGTTAGGTTTAAACGCATAAGTGCTGCTGCAAATTTCAGGATGCTGGAAACCACGATGTCCTTTGTTGATGGGAAGCCCTTACCCTGGAAGTCGGACGAAGATGAGAGGATACCACCACCACCGAAGGAGTAATTCGTCATCAGGTTTGGCATCCCCTTGGCTTGTTCCAAGCTTGGGGGAGTGTCGCGGTATCACATCACTATCTTCTATCTTTTTTCCTTATTAATAGAGTCATATCATGAATAGATAAGTTATTATGTAGGATGGTTTGCATTATCAAAGTGTCCCCTCTCTCGTTAGATATGTATCCCTTGGTGTGAGTAGCCGTTATGGATTATTAATGAGAAGTTCTAACATTCACTCTTTTGCATATCTTATATTAGTTTTCAATTCGTGGTTATATGATTGATCTTGTTGTTAGTATTGGTAGCACTTTGGGATCATTGAGTTAATTTAGTTGGTTTTGGCAAACCTGGCTCGGTCAGTAGCAACACTATTTTTGAGAGTTGAATGAAAAGACAAAAGTACTCTAAAGAAAAATAATTTCATCATCTTTCTTTCTTGATTTGCTCATAAGTCTAGTATTCTCTAGTTAAGATCTTTTGTGCATCCAAGGAAGATTGCATGTTTGATTTTATCACTTGTATGTTTGTTTGTTTCCTTCAACTCTTATACTTGCTACCCAACCTTTCTAGCCAAAAACCTGTACTGAGAGGGAATTCTTCTCGTGCATCCACTCCTTTAAACCAAAACCTTTGCCATTTGTGTCCACCATACCTACCTATTAGCATTATTGCTATTCCAAGTAAATTCCTGTTTTATCTACCTCCCAAATTAAACTTGTTATGTGAAAATTAGTGATTAAAGCTCTCACAAACTTGATGGCACACTTTACTTTCTTGCACTTAATAAACTTGAACCATTGTGCTCACCTATGTTGTGTATATGCTTGCACTTTGTAAGTTGTGAATTAGCAGAACCATGTTGTCATGGGGAACGCTTTCAACATTGCACTGGTACTTTGTACCTAGTTGATATCATGTTCTTTTGTCTATGGATGTCGTCGGTGTGAAATGAAAGGGGAGCTTGTAAGTCCATGGAGTTATGTATATGTGTTAGAGAAACGCCTGGGCCGCTGGTCTAATCCATGTTGACATGGTGGAAACCTGCAGCGTAACCATAACGAGCATCTATGAAGCATTCTTCTTATAAAAAAAGAGTCCAATATTGAGAAAAAAGAGAAAAAGAAAAAAAGAGATTATGAAAAGAGGAAAGAGAGAAAAAAGCACCATATTCCCATGGTAAATAAGAATATTGCTGAGATGCTTGTTGTCTGCTTGCCTTGTCATTTTGATATGGGGATTCTTCCATATCATCGGGCAAGGGGTACCTCGTTGGCGGTTCTCTATGATATACATATGCTTACAATGACAAGAACTTACCGGTGACTAAACTTGAGTAGCATGAGGAGCGGCCCTCGTATTCAAGGGACATGAGATTCTCAATTTACAACTTGTCAATGCATATCCTCATATTTGATCACTTTAAACTTAATCACCTAAAGATGCCTATGATAGGGGCGATGAGACCTGAAAGCTAGTAAGTATCATAATTTTTGGGAGCTCTTTATGAGACTTGCAATCCCTGCTTCCCTCTGCAAAGGGCCTTTCTTTTACTTTTTAGTTGAGTCAGTGAACCTACTCCCTTCTATATCAGCAAGTATTTTGAGTTGTTGTGTTTCATTCATTCATATGATGATTTATTCAATCATGTTTATTATGTTCCTTGTTTTGCACATTGCTCTTATCTTGATGTTTACTACATTGAAAGCTATCATTGAAAATCAGTTATTTGTGAACTCCAGCAAATTATCAACTATTCTTTGACCAAGAGCTAAGTTTGCCATGACCAATTATGATTTACTTTTTGTATCTTTATTGTGTTTCCTTTACTCATTGCAAGTTGAGTTATATAATAGTGAGTTGTCTTCTGTTATGATCTATGTATTGATGAATGTGATGCTTCTTGTCTGTATTCTTTTATCGACTCTTCACTCCATAAACCTGAGGTCATGTTTATTGAGCTCAGTTTCGCTTGGGGACAAGCGAAATCTAAGCTTGGGGGGGGGGGTTGATACGTCCATTTTGCATCACTATTCTATGTCATAATTCACTATTATTCATTGATATATTTCGTATTGAGAGGTGATACTTATGTTATTTCATCTATTTTTGCATGGTTGATGAATTTTGGAGCATGGACCGCTGTAGTCAGGATTCTGATGGAAAAGGTGTTGTTTGGAGGCAAAATTCGCAAAGATCAGAAAATCCGGGAATACATGGAAAATCCTATTTTTCCAGAAGACGAAGGAAGCCAGAAGGGGGGCTAGAGATGGGCCACAGGGGGCCCATACTACCCACTGGCGCGGGCCAGCCTAGGCCGCGCCACCAGGTGGTGTGGCCACCCTGGTCCACCCCTGGAACTCCCCTCTAGCGTATATTATCCTCTCGAAACCCTAAGACTCGAGGAGCGACCATAGAAAGATTTTGCCGCCTCTGCGGGGCTGAAAACACCAAGAGAGAAAGATCTCTTCGGCGGACACATTCCTGCCAGGGGAATTCCTTCCCGGAGAGGGGAGATCGTCGCCATCAACACCACCATCAAGCTGGACTTCATCGGGATCATCATCATCACCACCACCATCATCATCAGCACCCTCATCACCATCTCTATATTGCTGTAACAATTGGGTTGAATCTTGCATAGTTCATAGGGGAAACTTTCCCGGTGTTGATTACTCTTTGTAGTTGATGTTATTGAGTGAACCATTGAATTATTGTTTATGTTCAGATTGTTATACATCATTATTCCATCTCTGATCATGATCCATATGATGTCTTGTGAGTAGTTTGTTTTGTTCTTGAGGACATGGGAGAAGTCATGTTGTTAGTAGTGGAATTGTGTTGAGAAAGATTCAATAGTTTGATATTTATGTTGTGGTGTCCTTCTTCTAGTGGTGTCATGTGAACGTCGACTACATGACACTTCACCTATATGGGCCTAGGGGAATGCATTGTGTATTTGGCTACTAATCGTAGGGGTTGCCGGAGTAACAGAAACCTGAACCCCCGTTAGGAAACCATTGCACAAGGGACGTAAGGGTCTTAGAGTTTAAAGTTGTGGTTAGGTTTCTACCTTAATTACTTTCTTGTACTTACGGATGTTTGCAAGGGGTATAATCACAAGTATGTATTAGTCCTAGGAAGGTCGGTACATTAGCACAGGTTCACCCACACAACACTTAGCAAGCTAAATAAGATTAATCAACTATATGAAGCGAAAGCACTTGACGGTCTTCCCATGTGTCCTCGAGAATGTTTGGTCATCTTAAGTAATACAACTGGCTTGTGCTTTGCTGCATAAAGGATTGGACCACTTGCTGCATTTATTCCTACTATCTTTTATTTACTCATACTTTGTTTACTTGCTTTATCAAAAACCCCTAAAAATCTGTTTGCTAAGTATTTGCACAGAATTCCTGATCCATACCACTAGCCAACACCTTCTGCTCCTTGTTGGGTTCGACACTCTTACTTATCGAAAATACTGCGATACACCCCCTATACTTGTGGGTCATCAACCATCTAGCTACTACATGGACCCGTAGTCCAGGGATGAACTACTCATGCATCACACCGGAGGCAGGCATGGTGATGAAGAAGGCCTCTAGAGTGATCTATCCCCTTCGGCAGGGCGCCAGGAAGGGCTTCAGATCCCTCCTGATCTAGGGATGGATATGGCGGTGGCTACAAACTCTTTCATGGAATTTTGATCGGGTACTTAGGGTTTTCGTCCTGGAGGCAATATATAGGCGAAGGGGCAAGGTCGGTGGAGTACCAGGCGGCCCACACCACCTGGTGGCGCGGTTAGAGCTGGTCGCGCCACCACCAGGTGTGGCTAGCCTAGCTCCCCTCTTCGTCTCCCCTCTAGACTCCGTGTTCCTTCTGGTGAAATATTGACTTGGGCTTTTGTCCGGTCTAATTCCGAGAATATTTCCTTACTAGCTTTTCTAAAACCAAAAACAACAGAAAATAAGCAATTGGCACTTTGGCATCTTGTTAATAGGTTAGTTCCAGAAAATGTGTAAAAATACTCCAAAGTGTGGACAAAACATAAGAAAGTAGATATAAAACAAGCATGGAACATCAAAAATTATAGATACATTTGCAATGCATCAGTGTACTTAGCATTCTTAGTGTTCCTTTCAGGTTCTTCTTCAATTTCTTCTTTATCAGGAGCATCATTTTTCTCATTACCACTCTCAGTTTCAGCATCAGAGACAGATATACTATTAGGATCTTTAGCAGGTTCAGAAGATTCTACAACTGTTTCATGTTTCTTTTTCTTTCTCTTAGAAGAAGTACCTCTATTTTCAGGTTGTTGAGAATCCTGCTCAATCCTTTTAGGATGCCCCTCAGGATATAGAGGATCCTAGGTGGCAGCACCAGTTCTAGTTCTAATTTCATAAGCATGTTTTTCTTTAGAAGCATTAATGATCAAATCTTTTTGTACCTTAATAAGCCGATCAATTTGAGTTTCAACCATTTCGAAGTGTTTAACAAGAATTTTAACATCATTGGAGGTTCTTTCCACAATATCCTTTAACTCAATAATATCTCTAGAGTTTTCCATCAAATGATTTGGCACTCTTTTGTTAAAATTATCTTGCTTTATGATAAAGATATCAAATTCTTCTAAGCATTGATCAGGAGGTTTAGAATAAGGAATATAACCTTCATCAAAATGTTGGAGGGAGTGTACCTCAATAGTGGATGAGTGGGAGATTGGCTTACATAATTCTTCTATAGGAGGTAGATTCTTCACATATTCAGCTTTAATACCCTTCTCCTTAAGACATTTCTTAGCTTCCTTCATCACTTCATCATTTACTTCAGTCACTCCCCTCTTCTTTGGTGTTGGTGTTGGCTTAGGCACTATTAACTCAGGTGTAGTTAACTCAGGTGAAGTCCAGTCATCATGATTCTTGCTTATCTTAGCCATTAATTCCTCAGCTTCTTTGGGAGTTCTCTTCCTAAAAACACGATCAACACAACTATCCAGGTATGTCCTAGATTCATCAGTTAGTCCATTATAATATATATCAAGAAGCTCATTTTTAGGTAATGGACACATAGGTTTTGCATGAATCAAAGCACAAAATCTTGCCCATGATTCAGGCAATATCTCCGTTTCTCCTTGTTTAAAATAAAAAGTTCCTACAGAATGGATTGTCTAGCACTAGGAGGGAAATATTTTTGAAAGAAAGTATCAATCAAGCAATCGGGCCTATCAATAGATCCAGGAGGTAAATTATTAAACCAAGCTTTATCTTCTCCTTTCAGTGAAAAAGGGAAAATTTTAGCAACAAAGTAGGTGCGCATCTTAATATCATCAGAAAATAGGCCACTCATGGTAGAAAGCTCAGTCATATGTGCTACAACACTTTCATTTTTAGTACCACAAAAAGGTTATTTCTCAACAATGGTTATGTAAGATAAATTAAGAGAGAAATCATAATCTTTATCTTTAATGTTTATGGGAGATGTAGCAAACTTAGCATTAGGAGATAATTTAGGACTAATAGTATGTTTCTCAAGAAGACTCTTAATAGCACTCCTACCATGAGTGTTTTGGCATTCTTTAATAAATTCATTAGTCATTTCTATATATCCGTCTTCAATATCATAGCTCTCTCTAGACTCAGGTGAACTGACAGGTGTAGTAGTATCTTCATTAGGAGTTTCAGTATTTCCAGCTATAGTTCTAGCAATCGTAGGATCTAGGAAAGGACCTAATGAACCACTCTTATCAAGCACAGTAGAAGCAGCATCATAAGTATCAGAAGTTTCAGATTCAGCAGAAGTAGCAGTATGTGTAGCATGTGTATGTGATGGTGGTGTTAGGAGCTCACTCATCACAGATGGTGAATCAAGAGAAACATAGGTGTTTAGAACTGTACCTCTTCTTGTAGTGGATAGTAATATAGGAACCTTCCCATCACGAGATTTACCCATGATGAATGAATAGCAGCGAACAATAGTGATTCCAAGTGAACTTGATAAATAGAGCTATGCTCCCCAGCAATGGCGCTAGAAAATAGTCTTGATGGCCCACAAGTATAGGAGATCGCAACAGTCTTCGAGGGAAGTAAAACCCAATTTATTGATTCGACACAAGGGGAGCCAAAGAATATTTATAAGCCTTAACAACTGACTTGTCAATTCAGCTGCACCTGGAAACAATCTTGCTCGCAGTAGTTTATCAGTAGCAACAGTTATGTAATAGCAATAGCAAAGTAATAGCAGTAGTAAAAGTAAAGACAGTAGTAACAATTGCGGTAAACCATAGGATTAAAGCGTGGTAGGCATAGGGATGGATGGACGGGCATTGCATGGACAAGACAATTCATATAACAATCAAGATATAGGGAATTTGCAGATAAATAAGGTAAAGTATCCAAGTACTAAATAATCATAGGCATGTGTTCCATATATAGTCATACATGCTCGTAATGAGAACTTGCACAACATCTTTTGTCCTGCCAGCCTGTTTGCAGTGGGGCCTCAAGGGAATCTACTGGCAGTAACGGTGCTCCTTTTAATAGTGCACCGGAGCAAAGCATTAACACTCCGTGAACACACGTGATCCTCATATCACAGCCATTCCCTCCGGTTATCCCGATTATTGTCACTTCGGGGCCTTCGGTTCCGGACAACAATACGTGCATACAACATGCAAGTAAGATCATAAACAATATTATCATCATGAATCAATAACATGTTTAGATTTGAAATCATGGCACTCGGGCCCTAGTGACAAGCATTAAGAATAACAAGTTGCAACAATGTCAAAAAGCACTAATAGATACTAGGAACCATGCCCTAACAATCCAATGCAATTACATGACCGATCTCATCCAATCCCTACCATCCCCATAGCCTACAGTGGGAGATTACTCACTCATGGATGGTTGATCGACAAGCAATGATTATGACGATGATGGCGATGATCTCCTCCAATTCCCCGTCCCGGCAGGGTACCAGAACGGAGGTTCTGGTTTCGGATCGCGGTATCTGGTGGTGGCGGCGCAGCGGAACTCTATCTGGAAAAACGTCAAACCCCCCATCTGTTTTAGGTCAGAGGGATTTTATAGGCGAAAGGAGAGGTCGAGGCGGAGTCCGACGTGGCCACACCCCCTCTTGGCACGGCCTAGTCTGGCCCCTGCGGCTAGGCGATGTGGGCCCCTTGCGGCTCCTCTTCGTCCTGGTAAAATAGGAGTTTTGCGATATTTTCCGGGATTTTTCCTGAAAGTTGATTTCCTGCACAAAAACGAGACACCAAAGCAATTCTACTGAAAACAACGTTAGTCTGCATTAGTTGTATCCAAATCACACAAATTGGAGAAGAAACAATAGCAAAAGTTTTCGAGAAAGTACATATGTTTTGGACGTATCAGACGACGATGTGGGATAATTTCCAAAGCGGTACAGGCTGCTTGCTCGGGATAGGATGATTGAGGCTGCTATTGGGCCGCGGGAAATGAAGAAGGGCGGGCTGAGTTGTTGGGTTGTGGCCTGGCTTCCTCTCTTCTTATGTTTTAAAGCAAACCTTTTCTATTTAATTTCTCTCATATTTCTCTTTCTTTGCATTCAATTCAAATTATTTTGAATAGATTTGAATGAGACAAGGTTTCAGAAACCTATTTTAAATATTTTGAGAATATAAATAATGGGGCCCACAAATGGGTCCATTTTACCAAAAGAAAAAGCATTTAAAAAGGGTAGAATTTGGGAAAGAAACAATTCATAGGCTAGGGTTTTTATCCCCTCTTGTCTCCAAAACACACCAAAATGTAAAGGTTTCATGCATGCTATGCTATTAAGTGCTAATTACATAAATTAAAAACATGGGATGTTATAGCACGCAAGAGCCGCGCTATACCATGCCGCGCTTGCGCAATGGTGGCATTACCGCTTGCGCCATGCAATTAATGCACCGAGTGAATTTGTCACAATGCTGGAGAGTGGTCAAAGACATCCAGCTGATGGGTTAAGGTTGTCTCGCTGACTAGCATCGCCCCCAATGAAGCCAACACTTTATATCTCACGCTCCCTTCACAAATCTCTCTCCATGAATATGCATCGTGGTGTTGGGGTGGAGACTGTAGCGGCGACCAGTGGCGATGGAGCCTCTAACGGGTGGTGGTTTAGTAAATTAATTATATATTGATTCTATTCTTGATATGGTTTTCTAATTTCCTTTTGGATGTCATCTTAGATGTCATGAATACATTTTGGGTCTTTCCCCAAGGACGACGTGCTGCCAGTTGCATCTTTGATCAAATCCTAGAATGGTGTCCCTATGAGATATCGCTACAAGAAAACATGTTTGTGCAACAGATTCCCGCACAGACTCGTCGCTTTCCATGGAAAGCACATCGGTCGCAGGTTCCTCGGCTTCCACTTCAAAATGTTGAACTGTTCGTACTTGTTATGGAAGGATCGACCACACTCGAGCAACTACATTGTGCGTTGGTCAAAATGTGGAAGGAAACCAGGGACAAAGATCTGAGTGATAGCTCCGAGGCAGAAGAGTTCGAGAAGGAAGCGAGGGAGCTAGCCAAAGAAGAAATTGGGCCTTCACTAAGGAAGATGCATGATGTTTGTCTGAATCTTGCTAGATCTCTATAGCCTTCTAGGATTGCACTAGATGGCCTATCTCTAGGTGTTTTTGATGATTAAGGATGATATTATGTTGTGAAAACCATGTTTATTTGTTCTGCTGAAAGGAAAATGGGACACACCATGATGGACTTCTTATTTTGCACATGTGGCCCACTTGTTGAAGAGCCCATAAATCAAACCCTAACCTCCTTCCTTATATAATAAGAAACCCTCCTCCTTCCAACTACCAAGACGCTGCCGTACTACCCCCTTTCCCCAAATTGGTACCCAAACCCTAGATCTCACTAGCTGCATGCCCACTGATCCTACCAATCCTGACCACTACTTCCGCACTTTCCACTTGCAATCCGGCGTGACTTCTCCATTGGAAGCACCTCTTGAGATCCGCGCATGGACCAAGTGCATCCGCGCATCATCGCTCCAGCGATGGGTGAAGTATATCCACGTGTGGCCGTCACGCCAGCGGTGGCCTAAGCAGATCTGCGCGTGGTCGTCATGCCAGGTGGGCGAGGCAGATCTGCCAGTGGTTGTCGCGCCAACGGTGGGCGAGGCAGATCCGTGCATCGTCGTCGCGCCAGCGGTGGGCGAAGCAGATCCGCGCATGGTCATTAGCATTAGTATTTTGTTTAGGAATTCGTAGAATAGTGGAACAGAGAGGTGCTCAAGAATTAGATTTAGTGTTTAAGAAATCTTTTGTTTTTGTTTTTTATTTTTGAAGAAAATTTTGTAGTATGTGAAAAATATAAATATAAAAATAAATATTGTGTTCATATGGGCTTAC
This sequence comes from Avena insularis, assembly GCA_023614405.1. Taxonomy (NCBI): domain Eukaryota; kingdom Viridiplantae; phylum Streptophyta; class Magnoliopsida; order Poales; family Poaceae; genus Avena; species Avena insularis. Next base: position 102,511 of record JAJUPC010000606.1, on the reverse strand, counting down.
GATATATATTGCTAATATAAATAAATAAACTGATATTATCGAGTCGTTTTGGGATTAGCAACATAAATCAGTTATTGTTAATCTAATTAACTTTCACTGATGCTGAAAGGTGTAACACGTCAAATAATTCACAGGTACACCACACCAAATATCCACCGTCGTCATTAATGTAACGAGGCGTATCCTCTGCCGCGCCATAGAAGCGCTAGTTCAGCAGATCACGCTGTGCCGTGCCACAAAATCTACCACTGTTCGTGAATCCCCGACGCAGTTATCCCTGGCGGATTTCTTTTGCTGCGCGAGTGCGGTGAGTAAGGTTGTGCCTCGACGTCTATAAGTGCTAGGGACCGAGCTCCGTATTGTAGTGTCTCCTTGTCCAGTCCACACAACACCCATGTAGACGGTCCTGTATTCTTAAACAATAACAAGTATCAGTATATTTGGCAAAACTCCAACCGTGTTATGTGAGAAACACATTTATAAATTGTATATCACATATACCTGCTCAATCGATGATTTCCCAGCAATGGGTTCTACTTTTACAGTTCTCAGTTGTGACAGGAATCTATGAAAGACGAGATGTTCCTCTTTCATAATGTATCCTTTGACGACATTCGCATAGCTGGGGGGAAGCAAACTCAGCACCCCATCCATCGCAAGCTTGTCATCCATCCAGTAGTCTGCATCAAATGCGAGCGACTCATGCAATTCATACATGATCTCCAGATGAGTGTCCAGACACATGTTTTGTTCCATCTTTTGTAAAAGAAACTTGTCGAGGAGCTCAAACTTCATAAGACTAAATTGTCCTCCGAACATCACCTTCAACTCGACCATCATCTCATATGATTGAGTGTGCATATACTGCGCATGCAATTCAGGTGTTAGGCTGAACTGAATTGCACAGATATACATAACACGACAATCGCGTTATTCATCATGGTTCTCTTGACATGCACCAGCTTTGGGAGGATCTCCTAGTCATTATCGTATGGTGTAGATCGCACCATTTTCCATGAGGACATCCTTTAAGCATTGAAACCAGTCTATGAAGTTGGACCCATCTACTCTAAGAAATTCATCATGAAATAGAGATCCGGGGTTGAATGGCAGAATTCTATTTGCCATGATCTACAAGGATATTTGCAAAGACATAAGACTAAGTTTATAATTATGGGTTCTAGTTTTATAATCTAATAAACACAAAAACTCCCACGACAATCATCATCCCTAAAATGATTCTAGAGATCACATGATACCTTTACACCACATCATCCCCGTTCATCACGGCCTTTGATGCAGCTGCCAGGGTGGACTATATTCGTCGATCACATCGTTCACGTGGCTTGTGCTCGGTCTTTCAATCTACCGTATTCTGAGGCCATGTATGTACATGCTAGGCTCTCCAACTCAACCATAGTGTATTCGTTATGCATGTATAGCTTGCACCCACTATATGTGAACAGAGAAATGTCTTGTGGCCGATCATCACGGCATGCTTCATAACTGCAAACTTTCTTGGTGGTTGCGTACTAATGGGAGAACACTAAGTTGGTATTATTTAGGGATTATCATGTTCTACTAATAACATCATGTATATAATACAACCAAGAAAAACAAGATGCACAAAATAACATCACATGCATTTTATAATTGTGATATGACGTGGTCTTTCATGTCATGCGGATGATCAACATCACACACCACCAGTATTACGCCATTGGTGTGGCATTACCAGCTGGTCATTCTACATAAATTTTTGTAACCATATAATATAACAAGCCCCTCCCCACAACATAAAGATCCTACTTTATTAATTGAAGATTTTAACGGCTATTAGGGCTACCGAGATAGAACAGTTCATACCTACGATCATCAACAATAATATTGATCTAGTAGTTGTCTTATTACTCCCCTCTCGGGGCTTTCCTTTGTAAATGCCATATTAACTATTGTGAGAGAGAGACATAAATTGCTGGCCACTTATACGGTACAAGCCGTATGTCGAGTGTGGAACCAGTCTCCCGTAGGGTTACGCATAGGTCGTTCTGGGTCGCTTCATCTTACAATACCACAATATGAACAAGTACACGTGGGAAGATGACAACTATGTGATCAATGCCCCACAATCACCATGTGGTCTACTCATACTAGCATAACTATGTATAGATTAGCTATGATAGCACTGAAGGGTATTCACAATAGAAAACAAAAAAAATGGTGGTAGAACTACCTTGAACGTCTAGATCTATCTATGAGTTAATGTAGTAACGGAAGTAGATGTTCGGAAACACACCTTTGTTTACCGAACACGGTTAATATCCCACGAGGACGTGGTTGGAATACTCAAACTTGTAGCCGACCTCGAGGTCGTGAAGCTCCTTGCCTTCCCCTCCTAGTCCTTGTGCAACAACCACGACCCCACTATTGGTGGTTCCGTCCGAGTACTCGCACACGTACGGTGTCCGACAATGACTCCCATTCTACTTGATCCAGCCGGGATGCGGAAGTAGACCCTCTAGAACCAGGATCCAGTAGCGCGACGGTGTGCCAGTGTTGTTGACTCTCTCGTGTGTGGTTCTTCGTGGAACCGCACTCATGAGATCAACTGAAAAAGAGGAGGGAAAAATTCCCTAAGGAAATAGTTCTTAGGAAATCCTCTTTTATTTTTGTGTGTCTTTTTCCCTCCAATATAGACTCATATATATAGGTGGAAAGTAGGACTTCCTTCCCTCAAGTCCCCATGTGGGACTAAAGGAAATAAGAGAAAAGAGGGGAGAGGGGGTCGGCCGGCCGGATGGTCCTCCTCGCGTGAACCGGCCTGCTCGCACCATTCTGCCCGCTTTTGCTTGGGTGCTGAGGGCCCCGCCCAGCCTGCCATTGCGCTGCCCCCACGCGCGCCATCTGCCGGGTGGATGGATGTGATGATGGGCCGCGCCAGGCGTGGATGATTTGCTGTGCTGCTTGCCGCCGCCACGCGTGTTGCCTCCTGCGCAAGCCTGCCCGCATGGGCCGAATTGGCGGCGCTGCTTCTCTTGCCAAGGGTGGCCTTTCTTTGGGTTGGTTTCCTCCGGGAAACCGGCCCATTAGAGAAGGTTTCCCCCAATAATTAATTTAAATATTTTATTTTATTTATTAATTTATCATTAACGTACTTAAATGTATATTTAAACCCCATAAATCTGAAAACACTTTTCATCTTATTCCTTCTTCCGATACAACTTCGGATCCTCTTCGGAAATATTCCGACATTGTCTTATCAGAACAATTCTGATCCTCTTCTTTCTCATTTGTGATCCCTTCTTTCAATATCCATCTCAGAACATCGTTAGACCCTTAAGTGTGTTACCCTACGGTTCGGGAATCTCACAAACATGATCGAGATCTCTCTCGCTCGATGATCATTAGCGGGACCGGGATATCCATAATGACCCTTATGCATTCACGAGACTCTGTCGTGTTTGAACCATAAACTTTGTGTACCTATCCCTTTGTCTCTTTGATATATGACTCATCGAGATTTGATCCCAGGTACAACATACCTCTCTCATTACCGACAAGTCCACTTAACTTGTTATTGTGATATTGTATCCCCTGAACTAGTCAATGGTTGCAACCTATTGTATATAGTTTCACCGAGTAGGCCTAGTGTATCTTCCCGTCATGCGGGTGAACAAATCCTGATCTTGATTCATAGGCCTCAACAGTTCCTCTAGAATACCTAATTACAGTCACCCGCGAGAGACTGTGATTAGTGTGATCTCACGGTCTAAGGAGAAGGTTACTTAGTTTCAGAGGATTGGAACGAAAAACCATGTGACTTGATCTCACTACAATACTTAAATTGGATAATGTCCACCATATCATTTTCCAATGATATGACTCTATTGTCAACTAGCATAAATGCTCCATGATCAGGAAACTTTGATCATCTATTACCCAATGAACTAGTTAAATATAGGCTACTAGGGACCTGGTTTGTTTGCATACCACACCTGTATCAATGGTTCCGCTTGATATAGTTATAACATAGTATGAAACTATCATGAACTATTTAGGGATATGATAATAAACTATTTATTATTTTCCTCTAGGGCATATCCCTTTCATAAACCAGAGGAGGAGGGGGCCAGCCGGTCGGGCTGGGGTGGGCCCCTCACGCAGGCCCAAGGAGGGGCTGGCAGCCGGGTGGGCCCTACCCCTGCACCCACCTAGGCGGTGGATGCTACCCCATGGCGGCTTGCCTCTTGGGCCTTGTTGCCTTTGTAGACTGGGCCCATTAAGGAAGTTTTCCCAATTAAATTAAATTTACATATTATTTTATTATTGATTCCAACAATTAATATAAAATACATATCATGAAATTCTCTTTGATCTGAAACACCATTTGGTTCACTTCAAACTCATCTGGATCCTCCCAAAAATATTCCGGTTCTCTCACGAAACACTTCCGGTATTCTCATCTCTTTCTTTCTATGATTCCGATAATCCCAGAACAATCTCTAAGCATCGTAAAACCCTTAAGTGTGTTACCCCACGGTTCGGGAATATCATAGACATGATCGAGACAACTCTCGGATCAATGATCACTAGCAAGACCATAATGACCCCTATGAATTCCATGATTTCAACCTCGTTTGAACCATAAACGTCGAGTCCAATTCCCTTTGTTATTTCGATGCCTGACTTGTCCGAGATCTGATCATCGGCATCACTACCTTGTTCAATATCATTTTCGACAAAATTTTCTTTACTTGTTCCCGCGATATTCCATCCCCGTGACTTAGTCACATGCTGCGCAGCTTATGGATGTAATCTCACCGAGTGGGCCTAGTGTATATTCCCGTCACACGGGAGAAAAAATCCCTAACTTGATCCATACGCCTCGACGTGTCCCTTTGGAATACCCAACATACACCTTTATGATCACCCTATTTGGTGTGATGGTTGACGCAGTCTAAGCAGCCGTGGTTCACCACATCATTCACCAATGATATGACTTCATTGTAAATTGGCATAAATGCTCCATGATTAGGAAAACATGATCATTGGTTGCCCAATGAACTAGTTGTATAAAGGCTACTAGGGACCTTTGGTTTGTTTATATACCACACCTATATCAATGTTTTTGATTGATACAGTTATAGCATGGTATAAAACTATTATGAAATAATGAGATATGATAATAAACACCATTTATTATTTGCCTCTAGGAAATATCTCCTTCAGTATGGCACTAGAGAAGAAAAGTTTCAACATTCAGGAGATATATAAGCTCAAGAAGGTCGATCTCATCCAAGTGGTCGAGCATACAGAATGGGTCGCCAACCCCGTGGTGGTTTCCAAGGCCACTAGAAGAGGTTGTCTCTACATCAACTTCACCAATCTCAACAAGGCCTTCCCCAAGGACCCTTACCTGCTAGCACAGATCAACCAGATCATGGACTCCATGATAGGCTGCGATCTCATTTTCTTCTTGGATGACATCTCAAGTTACCACCAAATCAAGATGGCAAAGGAGGATGGGGATAAGATAACATTCATCACCCCTTGAAATGTGTTCTGCTACGTGTGCATGCCTTTTGGTTTGAAGAATTCTGATGCTACCTTTCAAAGGCTTATGCATATCGCTCTAGGAGAGAAGATAGGAAATAATGCAGAGGCCTATGTCGCTCTTGAAGACCCGTGAGGAGCGCACACGCATCACGGACCTCGTGGAGACCTTCTCCAACCTGCGTGAGGTAAACATCAAACCTAACCCCTCCAAGTGCATCTTCGAGGTGACTTCAAGCCAGCTACTCGGGTTCCTCGTTTCACATAGCGGCATCGAGTCAAACCCTGACAAGATCCAGGCCATCAAAGAAATGCAGCCTCCGTGGTGGCTCAAGGACATATAACGCTTGGAGGGACATGGAAGCTCTTGGGCACTTCATCTACAGTCTCGGCGAAAGACCCCTGCCCTTCTCCAAGATCATGAAGCATGCAAGCACCTTCGAGTGGACTCTAGAGGCTATAGAGGCATTCGAGCGACTCAATAGGTACCTCACCATCCCTCCCATCATGGTCGCTTCACAGACCCATGAACCTCTATTGCTGTACTTGGAAGCTACCACAAACGGCAAGCGCACTCCTTGTGGCGGAGCGAGAAGATCCAGTCACTAAGGAGAAATCCACCTCGCCAAGCCCCGAACCACCCGATGAGGGAGTAACACCGCCAGCACCGGCCAAGGCCACAAACCTTGCTGAGGACGAGAACCTCACCAAGCCTCCATAGGAGGAAAACTTTGGCGAGCCACTCGCCAAGCCTCAAGAGGATCCTATTTCAACATCCATAGATATGGTTATCGTGCAACTCCCTGTCTATTTCATCAGTATGGTGCTACACGACGCATGATCATGCTACACCATGCAAAAAAGCTTCGATATATTCTCCTCATCACCTCCATGAAGCTATGCCACTACTTCTAGGGCCACCCCATCAAGGTTCTTCCATGAATCAACGGGTTGTGTGCCTGGCTGAAAATGTGACCCAGGTTCTTTAAATAGAATAGGTTTAGAAGGGTTTTATGAAACCACTGAACCAGCGAATAAAAAGATCACAAAGGGTTCATAAAGGAATCATAGATAATGGAATAGTGACTGAAGATATGACTAGTTTGGCCCATGAAGTTCGCTTCAGCCAAGCAAGTTTCTAGTATAAATGACAACAATGAAAGTCCTCGTGATTGATCGACTTCCATTGGAAATACCAAGAAATGGAAGTCTTACTTTGTCACCGAACATGTTCAGGAACATTATGAGATAATGTGGTAAGTGTAAAATTATGAGACACTTAAACAATTGGCAAAAGACATACGGATTTGGTAAAACAGATCAAAGACAGAAGGTTTCCTATAAGCAAGCATGATCAAAACATTGTGTTTGTGATGATCGGTACAAATGCAGCTAGATTATTTGTACTCTAGTGCAAGTGGAAGACTGAAAGGGATATGCCCTAGAGGCAAATAATAAATAGGTTTATTATCATATCCCGAAATACTTCATGATAGTTTCATATTGTTATATAACTGAATCAAGCGGAAACATTGATACATGTGTGGTATGCAAACAAACCAGGTCCTAGTAGCCTCTATTTAACTAGTTCGTTGGGCAAGCGATGATCAAGGTTTCTTGATCAAGGAGCCTTTATGCCAATAATTAACAATGGAGTCATGTCATTGGAGAATGATATGATGGACATTACCCAATTGAAGTATTGCAGTGAGATCAAGTCACATGGTTTATTGTTCCAATCCTCTAAAACTAAGTGACCTTCTCCTTAGACCCTGAGATCACATTAAACACTATCTCCCGCGGCTTCTTTGATTACATCAACCGTCATGAACGTAACTGGGTGACCATAAAGGTGTGGATAAGGTATTCCAAAGGAACAGTTGAGGCTCGTGAATCAGGATCGGGATTTGTTCACCCGCATGACGGGAAGATACAGTAGGCCCACTCGGTGAAACTATATCCAATAGGTTGCAAAAATTGACTAGGTCAGGGGATACAATATCACGATAATGAGTTAAGTGGACTTGTCGTAACGATAGAGGTATGTTGATACCAAGGATCGAAACTCATATGAGTGATGTATCGAAGAGACAAATGGATAGGGACGTGGAGTTTATGGTTCAAACACGACAGAGTTTCATGAATGAATAGGGGTCATTATGGACATCCTGATTTCGCTAATGATCATTGATCGAGAGAGATCTCGATCATGTTTGTGATATTCCCGAACCATAGGGTAACACACTTAAGGGTCTGACGATGTTCTGAGATCTATATTGAAAGAAGGGATCACAAATGAGAAAGAATAGGATCAAAATTGTTCTGATAAGACGATGCCGAAATGTTTCCAAAGAGGATTCGGAGTTGTACTAGAAGAAGGAATAAGACGAAAAGTATTTTTTGGATTTATGGTATTTAAATATACATTTAATTATGTTAATTGTGAATTAATGTATTAAATAAAATAGTTCAATTAATTATTAGGGGCAACCTTCTCCAATGGGCTGATTTCTCGAAGGAAACCGACCCTAAGAAAGGCCACCCCGGGTGAGACATGCAACGTCGCCGCTGCTGGGCCCTGCCGACTCGGCCCTTGCTGGCGAGCTCACGTAGGAGGCAGCACGCGGGCGGCATACAGCAGCCAACTGATACATTACAAATGTATCTATAATTTTTGATGTTCCATGCTTGGTTTTATCTACTTTCTTATGTTTTGTCCACACTTTGGAGTACTTTTCATATGATTTCTTGGACTAACCTATTAACAAGAGCCACAGTGCCAGCTGCCTGTTTTCTGTTGTTTTTGGTTCCAGGAAAGTCAGAAAATGAATATTCTCGGAATTGGACGGGACAAAAGTCAAAGTCATTATTTTACCGAGGGACACCTAGAGCTAGAATATGAGACGGAGAAGGGCTCGGCCCAGCGCTGAGGGGTGGTGCAGCCGCCCAGTGCACCCCTCGGCCTCTCCTTCCGCCTATATATTGCCTCTAATAAGGAAACCCTAAGTACCCTATAAAAAATCCACGAAAGAGCCTGTAGCCGCCGTCATCTCCATCCCTAGATCGGGAAAGATCTGAAGCTCTTCCCGGCACCCTGCCGGAGAGGGGAATTCACCCTGGAGGCCTTCTTCATCATCATGCAAGCCTCTGGTGTGATGCGTGAGTAGTTCATCCTTGGACTACGGATCCATGTAGTAGCTAGATGGCTGGTTCTCCTCCTTTGTGCTTTCATGTGTAGATCTTGTGAGCTCCGTTCATGATCAAGATCATCTATTTTTAATTCTATATGTCGTGTTTGCGGGGATCCGATGGATAATGAGATGCTATTCATATTGATTATTGATTCTATCATGTCTTTGTTATTTGTGATCTTGCATGCTTTCCGTTGTTAGTAGCTATCTTGGCCAAGTAGATGCTAGCAACTCCAAAAGTTAGTATTTATGCTCGATAGTGGGTTCATGCCTCTAGTAATCTGGGGAAGTGACAGAAATCTCTAAGGTACTAGATGTGATGTTGCTACTAGGTAGAAAACAACAATCCTTTGTTCATAGAACAATCGTATTGTTTACTTTACACGCAATTCGTAATGCAATTATCCGTTACTTGCAACTTAATACTGGAGGGGGTTCAGATGATAACCTGAAGGTGGATTATTTGTCATAGATGCAGTTGGATGGCGGTCTATGTATAATGTTGTAATGCCCAATTGAATCTCAAAGGAGTCAACATGATTAGTATATGCTGGTATGCTTTCTCGATGTTTGTCAATTGCCCCGCTGTAATTTGTTCACCCAACATGTTATCTATCTTAAGGAGAGCCACCTCAAGTGAACTATGGACCCCGGTCCTTTCTTTTACTTTCATCTACAATCAACTGTTTACTGCTTTGTGTTTAGTTTCTGCAAACTATTACTTTCTTCCATTCGATACGTTTAACCGTTTGTTTTTATCAAACTGATGAAATTGACAACCTCATCGCAAGTTGGGGGCAGAGTTCTGTGGTTGTGTTGTGCGGGTCTCCACGTTGCTGCTGGCACCGGTAGTGTGTCATGCCAATGTTCAGCTAGCTACACCTTTAGGGTGTTTCCTTGCTCCTACTGGATTGATAACCTTGGTTTCATAACTGAGGGAAAACTTACTTCTGTCCTCATCATACCTTCCTCTTGGGGTTCCCCAACGAGCTTGTTAATACACGAGTCAGCAAGTACTTTTTCTGGCGCTGTTGCCGGGGAGTCAAGGACATCTTCACAAGGAGAGTCCCTCATAACCAATCTCTTTACTTTGTTATTTTGTTTTGCTTTGTTTGCTTGTTTCTTTTTCAAAAACACAAAAAAATCAGTTTTACAAGTTTGCTTTCCTTATTAAAAACACAAAAAAATGACTACTCTGGAAAACACTAAGTTGTGTGACTTCACTAGCACCAACAACAATGATTTTATGAGCACACCTATTGCTCCACCTGTCCCTGAAGCTACTTTCTTTGAGATAAACCTGCTTTACTCAATCTTGTTATGAGAGAACAATTTTCTGGTATTGGTAATGAAGATGCTGCTGCCCATCTAAATAACTTTGTTGAACTTTGTGAGATGCAAAAGCATAAGGATATAGATAGAGATATTATTATGCTTAAATTGTTTCCTTTCTCTTTGAGAGGAAAAGCTAAATAATGGTTGAATTCCTTAACTAGGAATAGTATTGATTCTTGGACTAAATGCAAAGATGCTTTTATTGGAAGATATTATCCTCCTGCTAAGATTATATCTATGAGAAGTGAAATAATGGAGTTTAAAAAATCTGATAATGAACATGTTGCTCAAGCTTGGGAAAGAATGAAATCTTTGGTAAAGAATTGTCCCACTCATGGACTGACTACTTGGATGATCATCCAAACTTTTTATGCAGGATTGAACTATTCTTCAAGGAACCTATTGGATTCTGCTACTGGAGGTACCTTTATGACCATTACTTTGGGTGCTGCAACAAAGCTTCGGGATAATATGATGGTCAATTACTCTGAATGGCATACTGAAAGATCTCCACAAGGTAAGAAGGTAAATTATGTTGAGGAAACCTCCTCCTTGAGTGATAAAATTGATGTTATTATGTCTATGCTTGTTAATGGGAAAGCCCATATTGATCCAAATAATGTTCCTTTAGCTTCTTTGGTTTCTCAAGAAGAGCAAGTTGATGTGAACTTCATAAGAAATAATAATTTTAGCAATAATGCCCATAGGAATAATTTTGGTAACAACAATTATAAGCCATATCCTCCCAACAATGGTAATGCTTATGGAAATTCCTATAACAACAATAGGAGTGCTCCCTCTGAACTTGAAGTTATGCTTAAGGACATTATTAGTAAACAAACTGCTTTCAATAAAACTATTGAGGAAAAACTATTGATAAAATGCTAAAAGAAATATAGCATCTTTGGATGAAGCTCAATCTTCTTTGAATAAAATGGCTGCTAAACCTGAAACTATTGATAATCCCTTCGCAGCTACTAATGCCATACAAGTAAGAATTGATGAAAATGTTAGACTATTAGCTGAATTGCATGCTAAGTGGGAAAGAGAAGATGAAATTGCTAGAAACATTAGTGTTTCTACTATCACTACCACTAGTGTTGAGGCTAGCAATAACTCTACTACTCTAGATGATAATTATGATTTTGATCTTGATGGTTGCAATATCTCTGAAGTTATTAAGTTCCTACAAAAGCTTGCTAAAAGTCCCGATGCTAGTGTTATGAATATGGCCTTTACAAAACACATTACTGATGCTCTCATAAAGATTAAAGAAGAAAAGATGAAACATAAGGCTTCTATTCCTATAAAACAAGAAGATGGTTGGGAACCCATCATTAATATGAAAGTGAATTATTTTGATTTCAAAGCTTTATGCGATCTTGATAGTAGTGTTTCTATTGTGCCTAGAAGGATTTATGATATTCTTGATTTGCCACCACTTGAAGATTGTTATTTGAATGTCCCACTTGATGATAATGCTAAAAAGGAACTCATAGGGAGTATTAATGATGTTCTTATTATGGTTAAAAATGCCTATGTCCCCGTTGATTTCTATGTTTTGGATGTTGAATGCAATGCTTCTTGTCCTATTACTTTGGGAAGACCTTTTCTTAGAACTGTTGGTGCCATTATTGATATGAAAGAAGGCACCATTAAATATCAACTCCCACTCAAGAAAGGTGTAGAACACTTCCCTAAGAAGAGAGAGAAGATTTCTTTTGCCTCTCCTATGAAAACAAAATTTGCTCTTAATGCTTCTTCATTTGAGAAACCTTGATTCTTTTTCGTGCTTCTTATGCCTAACTTAAAGGCGTTAAATAAAATTACTTATTGGGAGATAAACCAAAAGTTTTAGATGAGTCTTGGAAGTTATTAATTCAGTAATAACCGCTCCTTATCCTTTTTATTTGCTTTTTGTGCCAGGAGTAACCTCTAATGAGAGAGAAGTAATGATTGGGAAAGTTGCTATCCCGAAACAGATTTCTGTGCTTCACCGTAAAAAATCGTGTAAAATCTCTGTACGTCCTTTGAGGCGTGAATTTTTGTGCTTCTGCCCCAGGTTGTTATCTAACTTTAGTTAGTTCAACACTTTTCAATTTCAGCAACATAAGGTCTTCGAAAAAATTCGTCTTTACCTGCTAGTCTGTTTTGATAGATTTCTGACTTTATTTGCATTTGCTTCTTGTTGGTTCCTTTTTGAGTTCTTTTGGGGAATTGAGCTTTTTGGAAGTGCTACAGTAGCTTGTGTTTTAATGGAAGTTTTATTGGTGTTGGAACTGAATCTAAAGACTTGTTATCTTGAGTGCACTAATGTTGCTAATAAAGATTGTGTGAAGAAAAATTTCAGGTGTATGGAAGGAATGAGTAATGAAATGAAGAATGGAATAAAGCTTGATCTTGGGGATGCCACGCGTGTCACCCCAAGAAATATCCAAGAAGTATAAACGTCAAAGCTTGGGGATGCCCAAGGCATCCCCCTCTTCATCAATAAAAATCCCAGGTTTCTTCCAAACACTTCATTTTTATTGTTTCATGCACAGTTGTATTGTTCTTGGAGCGTCTTCTTTTTCGTTTTTGTTTTGGTTGTTCATTTGCTTTGTTTTCTTAGTTTGCTGAATAAATTGGTTGGACCCCTTATCAAATAGTTTGGTTTGGATTGGAAAAGAGTAGGAAAAGTTCATGCTTAAGTGGTAAAGAGAGCTTGTTTTTGACTTTGACAATGCTTTGTCATGCCATGATTGATATTGTTTTGGCGTTATGCTTAGTATTCTTTGTTGTAGCATGAATTGTTATAAACAATTGAGATCGCTTAATGTGCCTTCGAGGATCATGTGTTATTTTAGCATATTAAAGCATAGTATTGTGGTATTCTCCTTTGATGCTTTATTTGGGTTGACTTGGCGCATGCTTACACCATGTTATGACTATCCCAAGTCACCATAAGCCTTTATGATCCTTTAGTTTTCAACTTGTAGTATCACTTTATGCTTTGATCAATGATGTTTTATCGCTCTGCATGATTATGGCCATTATTGCTCTCTTAGTTTGTCGCTCCCAGTCTTTTGCTAGCCTCCGCAACCAAGTATGAGTTCCACTCATGCATCCAACTCCTAAACCAAGTTATTCCAAAAGAGTCCACCATACCTACTTACTAGCATATGCTATTCCAAGTATATTCATGTTTTTGTCTACCTTCCAAATTAAACTTGTTATGAGAAAACTAGTGATTAAAGCTCTCACGAACTTGATGGCACACTTTACTTTTATTGCCCTTAATAAACTTGAACCATTGTGTCGTCTATGTTGTATATGCTTGCACTTATTTGTTGGGGATTAGCAGAACCATGCTGTCATGGGGAACGCTTTCAGCATTGCACTTGTACTTTGTACCTAGTTGATATCATGCTCTTTTGTCTATGGATGTCATCGGTGTGAAATGAAAGGGGAGCTTGTAAGTCCATGGAGTTATGTATGCGTGTTAGAGAAATGCCTGGGCCGCTATTCTAATCCATGTTGACATGGTGGAAACCTACAGTGTAACCATAATGAGCTGTCTATGAAGCATTCTTCTTATAAAAAAAGAGTCCGATATTGAGAAAAAAAGAGAAAAAATAAAAAAGAGATTATAAAAAGAGGAAAGAGAGAAAAAAGCACCATATTCCCATGGTAAATAAGAAGATTGCTGAGATGCTCGTTGTCTGCTTGCCTTGTCATTTTGATATGGGGATTCTTCCGTATCATCGGGCAAGGGGTACCCCGTTGGCGGTTCTCTATGATACACATGTACTTACGATGACAAGAACTTACCGGTGACTAAACTTGAGTAGCATGAGGAGCGACCCTCGTATTCAAGGGACATGAGATTTCCAACTTATACTTCGTCAAGCATATACACCATAGTTTGTTCACTTTAACCTTAATCACTTCAAGATGCTTATGATAGGGGCAATGATAGCTGAAAGCTATTAAGTACCATAATTTTTCGAAGCTCTTTATGAGACTTGAATCCCTACTTCCTTCTATGAAGGCCTTTCTTCCACTTCTATATTGAGTCTCCACCTTATATCTTTATGCACCTACTTTGAGAGCATAGTGTCCATTCTTAGTTCTATGTGATTGTCCCAAGACTTGTTGATTGATGCATACCTTGATATTGCTTGTTTTAAACTATTTGTATCTAGTCACTCTTATAAACTTTGAAGGTGTCCTATGCATTTATGTTTGCTACTCTATGAAGGACAAGTTGAATACCACTATGTTATGTTTTCTTCATGTGAAACAAACAAACGTCTTGCAAAGTATTGTTATTCATGAATCTTTTGTTTATGCCTTTTCATGTTGCAACATAGTTTCTTTGTCTTATTGCTAGAACTTTGTCTTTCATGTTATGATTGAAGAAACTATGATCCTAGCTTCGAATGTTTTACAAATACTTTGATCAAGTTTATGTTGGTGCATGTCACCTCAAAAATTATTCTTTCTTTTTATCACGTACCTACTCGAGGACGAGCAGGCGTTAAGCTTGCGGATGTTGATACATTGAAAATGTATCTATAATTTTTGATGTTCCATGCTTGGTTTTATCTACTTTCTTATGTTTTGTCCACACTTTGGAGTACTTTTCATATGATTTCTTGGACTAACCTATTAACAAGAGCCACAGTGCCAGCTGCCTGTTTTCTGCTATTTTTGGTTCCAGGCCTGGCCCGTGCCAAGGGGTGGTCTGGCCGCCCCAGGCACCCCCTCGGCCTCTCCTTTCGCCTATATATTGCCCCTGATACGGAAACCCTAAGTACCCAATCAAAAATCCACGAAAGACTCTGTAGCCGCCGTCATCTCCATCCCTAGATCGGGAGGGATCTGAAGCTCTTCCCGGCACCCTGTCAGAGAGGGGAATTCACCCTGGAGGCCTTCTTCATCATCACGCAAGCCTCCGGTGTGATGCGTGAGTAGTTCATCTCTGGACTACAGGTCCATGTAGTAGCTAGATGGCTGGTTCTCCTCCTTTGTGCTATCATGTTTAGATCTTGTGAGCTCCGTTCATGATCAAGATCATCTATTTGTAATTCTGCATGTTGTGTTTGCGGGGATCTGATGGATATTGGGATGCTATTTCAGATTGATTATTTATTCTATCCTGTCTTTGTTATTTGTGATCTTGCAGGCTTCCGTTGTTAGTAGCTATCTTGGCCAAGTAGATGCTAGCAACTCCAAGAGTTAGTATTTATGCTCGATAGTGGGTTCATGCCTCCGTAACTGGGAAGTGACAGAAATCTCTAAGGTACTAGATGTGCTATTTCTACTAGGGAGAAAACAACAATCCTTTGTTCATAGAACAATCATATTGTTTACTTTACACGCAATTCGTAATGCAATTATCTGTTGCTTGCAACTTTATACTGGAGGGGGTTCGGATGATAACCTAAAGGTGGATTATTAGTCATAGATGCAGTTGGATGACAGTCTATGTATAATGTTGTAATGCCCAATCGAATCTCAAAGGAGTCAAGATGATTAGTATATGCTTGTATGCTTTCTCGATGTTTGTCAATTGCTCCGCTGTAATTTGTTCACCCAACATGTTATCTATCTTAAGTAGAGCCACCTCTAGTGAACTATGGACCCCGGTCGTTTCTTTTACTTTCATCTACAATCAATTGTTTACTGCTTTGTGTTTACTCTCTACAAACTATTACTTTCTTCCATTCGATACGTTTAATCCTTTGTTTTCAGCAAAACCGGTGAGATTGACAACCTCATCGCAAGTTGGGGACAGAGTTTTGTGGTTGTGTTGTGCAGGTCTCCACGTTGCTGCTGGCACCGGTAGTGCGTCCTGCCAACGTTCAGCTAGCTACACCTTTGGGGTGTTTCCTTGCTCCTACTGGATTGATAACTTTGGTTTCATAACTAAGGGAAAACTTATTGTTGTGCTCATCATACCTTCCTCTTGGGGTTCCCCAACGAGCTTGTTAATACACGAGTCAGCACCAGCAGCTGCTCTAGCTGGCGGGCTGGCCCATCACGGGTGGCCGCGCGCAGCGAGCTGGCAGACTAAGTGCTGGTGGGTGAGCGGCTGGCGGGCACAGTGGCCGGACATCCGGACAACCGCCACAGCCATGTGGGCCCCAAGGATGTGGGCAGGCCGGTGCGCGCGAGGGGGTCCACCCGTTCGGCTGCCCCCTCTCCCCTCTTTTCTCTTATTTCCTTTAGTCCCACGTGGGGAGTTGAGGGAAGGAAGTCCTACTTTTCCTCCTATATATGAGTCTATATTGGAGGGAAAAAGACACACAAAAATAAAAGAGGATTTTCTAAGGACTATTTTTTTAGGATTTTTCCCCTTCTCTTTCTCAGTTGATCTCATGAGTACGGTTCAATGAAGAACTGCACACGAGAGAGTCAACCACACTGGTACACCGTCGCGGTGCTGGATCCTGGTTCTATAGGGTCTACTTCCGCATCCCGACTAGATCAAGGAGAACGAGAGTCATTGTCGGACACCATACGTGTGCGAGTAATCGGACAGAACCATGGAACCACCAATAGTGGGGTCGTGGCTGTCGCACAAGGACTAGGAGGGGAAAGCAAGGAGCTTCGCGACCTTGAGATCGGTTACAAGTTCGACTACTCCAACCACGTTCCCCGCGAGATGTTAACCACGTTAGGTCTACAAAGGTATGTTACCGAACATCTACTCCTGTTACTGTATTAACTCATCGATAGATCTGGGCGTTTTGGGTAGTTCTACCATAGAAATTTTTTGTTTTCTGCTGCGAATACCATTTAGTTTAGTCCCACCTTTGGACTTTAATAGTTGGGGTTGCCTCTTTTCCTCTATATATAAAGGTCTATATGAAATGAAAAAGGACACACAATAATCTCTAAGAAAAAATTCTTAGGGATTTCTCTCGCTCTTTTTTATTACAACTACATCCCCAAGTAAGGGTTGCACGAGTAGGAGTGTAATGCCCGGAAAATATTTCCAATTAGACTTTCTTGTTATTTTGATTTTTGATGTAACATGACATCATGCACATTTTTCTTACTTTTCAATCGCCATATTTTTTTTGACCTCTATTTTGTTTTGATATAATATCCTCGTGATTTTTATTAAACCCGTCTTCCTTTTCTTGTTTTCAAATTAAAAATAATAATATTTTTGGTCTGTACATGACCATAATAGTTTTTCTTATTTTTCCAAAAATTAAAAGAGACAAAAGACCCGTCTAAAATTTTGGTCAAAACTAGACCCATCTAGTCTATTTTGGACTATATAAACACTCTATTCCATCTGCCAATATTTTGAACAAACAAATATTTTTATTATAGTCATATGACAAGTGTGGTTTTTGTTTAAAATCTACAGCGTCTGTTCTTTTCTCTCTCTCTTCTGAATAATTCAAATCAATGACGGGATTTCAAAATCAAATAAAAATGTTTTCAGAAAATACTAAAACTTGATCTTTTCTATCTAACCTAGACCATCTGATCTATATACGATCCAACCCAGCAAGCCAACCGAGCCATCTCCTGTACGTGAACCTCCGCGCCAGCACCTGAACAAGTGGGCACGCTTCCCTGCCTATCTCTTATCCCAGACTAGGGCTCTGGCGGCAGGGTGACTAGGTGTATCGCCTCCGACACCGATCTTGGTGAAGAGTTAGATCCCTACTCGCCTTCCAACGCAAATTCCCACGATCTCTTCGGGGTTTAGGAGTGTTCCACGTCCCGCTAGTCCGATTTTCCTGATCACTCCCGGCCCTTGACCCTCGTTAGGGTTTTTGGCAGAACTGGATCAAGATCGCTCTTGATGGCGGCTTCGTCATCGCACTCTGGCAATTGGCCGGGAGGATCGGGTTCGAAAAAAGAAAAAAACATTGATGATCTTCTGAAATGATTGGGTATTGCGGAAGGTGGCTTCAACGATCTAGTTTTTGAGGATGTCGAAGGTGTTCCGAAAGAAGGCATCAAGTGGATGGCTCTTGCCCATGTTCACGCCACTAATTTCTTTAGCCCAGCAACGTTTGAACAACACATGCGAGTAGCATGGAGTCCGGCGAAAGAGGTGCACTTCCAACATCTGGAAGGTAATCTTTTTACTATCCAGTGTTTTCGTTTGGGTGACTGGCTGAAGGTTGAGCAGGGTGGTCTATGGCTTTTTAGATAATCGAATGTGTGCATTGAGCCCTATGATGGTCTGTCTGATGTTGACCAGATCGATCTGGATTTCTTTACTACATGGATTCAAGTTCAAAAAGTTCCAGTAGGATATCGTGATAAAATCCTATTGAAAAACCTTATAGAGAAACAGGTGGGAGAGGTAGCATAAGTTCAGACTGATGTTCAAGGCGCTGCTAACTTGATCCGTGCCCGTATGAGATTGGATGTTCACAAAGTTCTGGAACAATTTGTATCTATGGTCAGAGGAGGAAAGAGATGTGTGTATCTGCTTAAATATGAGAAAATGCCTAGGTATTGTGGAGCGTGTGGATTCATTGGCCACACACACCTAGAGTGTGGAACCGGTGAGCACAATGACAAAAAACTAGACTGGGGGAGTTCTTGAAAGCTGATTGGGATACATGGCATGGTAGGGGTGTGCTGCTATGAGAGGTGGTGGACGTGGCAATAGAGGAGGAAGAACATCTGACTTCTTTAATGGGGAAAGAGGAAGAGAACCTACTGGCCGAGGAGGCCAAAATTTACAGAGCTAGAGGTATAAGGTCAAACCCCACCTTGAAGGAAAAGCAGATGATCTAAATGATACTGCAACTACTCCTCTGAAAACTAAGGATGATGACAGATAGTGATAACTCAAATTCGGGTGCAAAAAGAAATATCTTGGACGATTCTATAGAAAATAGAGGTGTGAATCAGACATCCCCAATGATTACAGATGGGGCTGAGACAATTCCGGTTCAACCATCGCCTGTTGAGAATGAAAGAAACAAACGGCCAAAGAAGACAGGAGCTGACTCCTCTTCACTCAGATCGGCAGGCTCCTGTGAGGGGCCTGTCCGCTTGCAATGAGGATATTAGGTTGGAATTGCCGCGGCTTGGGTAACGGCACGGCAATTCAGGCGCTTATGGATGTCCTGAGGCGTCATCATCCCGATGTTATTTTCCTGTCAGAAACGCATTTGGATAATTACCCAGCAGAATGCCTTCGTCGCCAAATGAAGATGGATTTTAAAATTGTCCAGGCCAGCGACAACAGACGTGGTGGTATTCTGTTAGTTTGGAGAAAAGAGATTCAAATACATCAATTTTTTGCTTGTCCAAATTATATAGATGTTAGAAAAGTTGAGGATGAAGCAAATGAGTGGAGATTTACTGGTATATATAGAGAATTTAAATGGGAAGAGAAATACAAAACGTGGGATAGGATTAAGTCAATTCACCAGCAGAACACGCTCCCATGGATTATTATGGGCGATCTAAACGAAATCCTTTTTGATAGTGAGAAATAAGGAGGAAGAGTTAGACCGCAGAGGTTTATAAAAGCTTTTCAAGACACATTAGACGAATGTAATCTAAATGATGTTGGTTATATTGGTGATCCTTTCACTTGGCATAGTGGGGCGATGCGTGAGTGTATTGATAGAGGATTGGCAAATGCCAGCTAGAGTCAAATGCAGAACAATGCCGCTATCTTGCACCTCGAGTATAATCATTCTGACCATTGCCCACTTCTGCTTGACACTGAGTATTATGCTGCAACAACTTTTGATCCTGGAAAGAAACATAAAAAGTTTGAGGCAAAATGGTTTAAAGAGGAGGGATTCAAAGAAGTGGTGGAGGAAAATTGGAACTCAACAGCGCAGGGGATGTCGATCATCGTCCTTGATCGGTTAAAAGCCATGCATCATGGGCTGCATGCATGGGATAGTAGTATTTTGCAGAATCCCAAAAAGAGATTGAGGAAGGCCCAACACGATATAGAACAGCTGATGAGTGGGCCTCTCACTCCAGAATCAGAAAAAGAGAAGTTTGAATTAGGCCGATTGATTGAAAACCTCTTAGAGCAATAAGAAATAAAATGGTGCCAGTGTTCCCGTGTAAACTGGATTCAAAATGGAGACAAAAATACGAACTTCTTTCACAACTATGTATCGGTCAGGATGAAGAGGAATTTTATTAAGAAGATTAATGATTCTTCTAGTACTCTTATGGAAGGAACAAAAAATATTAATCCAGTTGTGTTGGGCTATTTTGAGACACTCTTCACCTGGATAACAATATTATTGATCATGCTTTCCTAGCGAGAATTTCGCCTAGGGTTTCTGCTGAGATGAATGAGAAATTAATGCCGCCTGATACTGCTGAGGAAGTGAAGAAAGAAGTTCATAGCATTGGAGATCTAAAGGCACCAGGTCCTGACGGCCTACATGCTCTTTTTTATAAAAGGTTTTGGCACCTTGTCGGTAATGATATAACTCAGGTAGTTCTGAAATCTATTAATGAGAGGAAAATCCCAGCAGGATGGAATGAACCAGTGGTTGTTTTTATACCTAAGGTGGATTCACCAGAAGAAGTTGCTCAGTTTAGACTGATTTCTCTATGTAATGTGGTCTATAAAATTATTTCCAAGATGCTGGTTGCAAGATTGAAACTTTTACTACCAGAAATCATATCACCAACACATAGCACCTTTGTTCCCGGGAGGTTGATCACGCATGATATTCTTGTGGCCTATGAATGCATTCATAAAATAAAGAACAAAAGGAAAGGAAAAACTAGTTTGTGTGTGGTGAAACTTGACATGCACAAAGCCTATGACAGAATTGAATGGAATTTCCTCAAAGAAATGATGTTGAGGATGGGATTTCAAAGCCAGTGGGTGGAGCTGATTATGGAGTGTGTTACTTCTGTCACATATTCTGTTAGAGTGAATTCAGAACTGACTGGAGAATTTAAACCTACCCGAGGTATTAGACAGGGAGATCCTCTCTTCCCTTGTTCCTTTTATATGCAGAAGGCCTTTCAAGTTGCTTGTTACACGCGGAGGAGATTGGTGGCATCGAAGGGGTCAAAGTGTGTAGAAATGCACCATCAGTATCACACCTATTATTTGCTGATGATTCTTTGATTCTCTTGAAAGATGATATGAGTAATGCAATCTCGTTGAAACAAGTTCTTGGTGACTATTGTGCAAACACAGGACAGATGGTTAGTGTGGCTAAGTCTAGTATCTTTTTTAGCCCTAATACAAATATGGACACTCGGGCAGATATGTAATGTTCTCAATATAAATACTGAAGCTTTATCAGACAAATGTTTGGGACTCCCAGCTTTGGTGGGAGCTAACCGCAGTGACTGTTTCCTTCATTTAGTTGAAAGAGTAATGCAACAGATTAAAGAATGGATGGAAAAGTTACTCTCTATTGGTGGAAAAGAAATCCTTTTGAAAGAAGTGGCTCAATCAATCCCGGTCTATGCAATGTTGGTCTTTTTGTTACCCAAAAATATATGCAAGAATATCACAGATGTCATAGCCTAATATTGGTGGGGTGACGATGCTCAAGGAAAGAAAATGCATTGGTATTCGTGGTGGAAGCTCTGTTTTCCGAAGAGTGAAGGAGGTAAGGGTTTTTGCGATTTGCATTCTATTAATCTAGCAATGCTAGCAAAGCAAGTCTAGAGGCTTATTAATGCGCCAAATTCTCTATGTGCTCAAATTATGCGAGAAAAATATTATCCGGATGGTGACATTCTGAAAGCTGGACCAACATCTGGCTCGTCCTTCACCTAGCATAGCTTATGTGCAGGTATCCAGACTTTTAAGCATGGCTATATTTGGGGAATTGGCAGCGGGGAATCTGTTGAAATATGGAAGGATTCGTGGATCCACTCAAGCCCTGATCGCAGAGTTGTGTCTCCACGTGATGGGTGCATCCTAACAAAGGTGTCTCAATTAATTGATCCAGTGATGGGGTCATGGGATGAAGACCTGATCCGTTCAAATTTCCACCAGATTGATATTGAAAGGATTTTAGAAATACCTCTGAATCAGCATGCCTTTTATGACTTTATTGCTTGGCATCACACTAAAACTGGTATGTTTACGGTAAGATTGGCCTACCATGTCGAATGGAAGCACCAATTCAACGGAGTGACCTGTAGATCTCTGATCTCTGGGACCTCTCTCAATAATACAACTTGGAAAATCCTTTAGAAGCTAGATGTACCAACAAAGGTGAAAATTTTCTGTTGGAGGGTTTTGCATGGTGTTCTTCGGTTGAAAGCAGTACTCCTATTCAGACGTCATATTAGCACGGATGCTATCTGCCCTCTATGTAACAATGAACCTGAGGATTTTATGCACATGATCTTTAAATGTGCTGGAGTAGAGAAGATATGGAGAGGTTTGGGTGTTCAGGAGACGATCCAACATAAAATGCTTCCTAGTATGTCGGGTCCAAAACTTCTAGAGGCCATTTTGAATTATCCGTCTGACTACCCTACCTGGTTATGATACAATCAAGCTACATGATGTGATGGCTGTGGCGACATGGTACATCTGGTGGATGCGTCAGCAGACCCACGATGAGCGTGTGCCACCAATCTCAACTTGCTTAAATTCAATTAAGTCTATCACGGCAAATGCAGCAAAGGCTAGTACAATATCTAATGATCATGGAAAGAAGTGGATTAAGCCCCTTGCACGGTAAGTTAAGGTGAATGTGAATGCAGCGTTTGACTCCACTAGCAGGTCTGGATCTAGTGTTGTAATTCGGAACTGCCAGGGCGAGTTTATTGTGGCCTCCTCTACGTTAATATCACATGTGGCTTCGGCATCTTCAGCTGAAGCGATGGCAATGCTACATGGCCTCACGTTGGCTAATTCTTTGGTTACTCGGACGTTATAGCAGAATCAGACTCAACATAGGTAATTGATTAATGTTCAGGCACAAACCGTATATGGAGTCAAGGTATATGGAGTCAAGCAACGGTAATTTATGTAGTATATTAGCTCAAGCTGGAGGAATTGAGAAGGTCGAATTCACACATTGTCCAAGAGATGCAAATAAAGTGGCTCATGCACTAGCTAGGGATTGTTTTCTTTCTACAACTTCTTGTACTACTTGGGACGATGATCCCCTTAGTTTTATCTTGCAACCTCTGCTAGATGATGTATTTGAACTCAGCGGCAAGTTTCTTTACGCACTATTTTTCTTACGAGGGTACAAAGGGGATGGGAAGGTTTTTAATAAGATGGCTTGGTTGCTTAATCTAATGTGATTTTTGACCTCGAAAAAAAACCACTCCCGCCTTCATCTGGTTCTTTCCCCTTCTCCAAGCCTAGATCGAGCCGACGCCATGGACGAGATCACAGCAGCTCCGCCGACTGCGTAAGCTGTACCACCACTGTTGTCGTCCTCGCTCATGAGCACCACGCCAAGAGCTTCGTCGTCATGTTCTACCAGGAGCGAGGAGGAGACGTCCTGGGAACCTCTCCATCGCCGTCCCCGTGCACGCCAGACTACAACGCCGTCCTCCCCCGTCTCTCTGTCGTCTCCGACCATGTCGGCCTCGACCGCTCCTTCATTGACTTCAGGGTGAGCTCGGCTTCCACCTCACCCTTTTTCCCGGCAGTTTCAGAGAACCACAGTTGAGGGTCGTTTCGTCAAGCACCTGCAGGGCGATGCCATGGCTGAGTCCTTCGAGCTCAGGCGGATGTCCTCGCAGGCACCCATGCGCTTGAGCACGAACACACGGCCTCTATCATCCGCGTCGCCACACCACCTCTCGGACGTGCCATCACCACCGCTCCATCTGGTGTGTGCGCGCGCACGCACGCTGCCCGCCCGCGCATGGTCGCTCGCGCACGCACACGTTTCCTCTGCTCCGGTTGTGGCTTGCCTCCAGTGTATAGCCGCACTAGATCAACCCCAAGCCCCCAGGTTGAGGTTGAGTCCTGCTTCTACAAATAAAATCAACCCTTTTATCTGAATTTTTGGCTCTGTCAAACTCTAAACTAGCGATTCAGCTTGGGCGTTTTTGCATGCAGCCTTTTGAGTCAGCTAGCCAATTCTGCACATCTCTTATGTGCAACGTGTGCCTGCTAGGTTAGTATTTTTGGTAGCCCAGCTTTTTGGTACGACAGCAAAGGCCAGGTGCTTGATGCACTTCCTGGCTGGTCGTTTTTTCGAATCCCAGGGAGGCTAAAAGACCCAGACCTTTTGGGTTTGCTGGTCCTGTTCTCTGTGTTTTCAGAAGTTCACGAAAATAAAGCTGCGTTTTAATTTTAGAACAACCTGGGGATTTCAGAGGTACCATGTGTTTAGCTCTTTGTCAACTAATAATTTACCAAGTAATAAAATGGTGTATGCATCTAATTCCAACCTACAGATTGCATATCTTTAATGATATATCCATTTTGCTTAGAAAAATGAAAGCAACCCAAAACTTCCCTCACCCATACCTCCTGCATCATGCATCTCAAAATCCTAAATTGTTATGCAAGCCAACAATGATTAAATATGGCCTTTTATTATTATTTTTGTTAGAGTATTACACGTACACGGTTATTGTGGTAGTTTAGAATAGTTAGGATTCTAATCTAACTTGACTCGTACTCCAAGATAATCCCCTGTACGCCTATATATACTCGTCCATGAGGCTCAATAATATATCCATCATATTCCGCCAAACTCATACTCTTTCATGGTATTAGCCTAAATCGATCTTAAACCCTAGCTTCCGCCGCGCTGTCCCCGGGGAGGTCGATCTCCATGATCTCCGCCGGGGGCTGCACAACCCGTATGCAGGGTTCGTGCGCCGATCCGTGATTGGCTGCCCCGTAAGTCTTTTTCTCCGATCTCTTGATCGGCTTCTTTTTGGTTTACCGATCTTAGATCGGATTGAGTCGCCCACCGTCGTCGTCATCGCCGCGTCTCTACTCCGACCATAGGCATCGAGGATCTACATCGCGTCCGTGCGCCTGCCCCCTCCGCTGCTGCGCCTGCCTCGGCAGGCTGCCACGCACCACGGACGGCTGCTACGCCTTCCTCGGAAGGCTACCGCGGCCGCCCCCCTCGGATCCTCTTCGTCGTCATCGTCCGGGACTTCACCGACAGCATCGCCATCGACTCCGATCTACACGTCGTCCACGCCATGGCGCATACGGTGCACCGTCGGTCTGATCAACCGATCCCGCGCCTGTCTACGCCAGGCACGTCCCCGAGCATGCGCCTACCACCGATTGAGCTACGGGTTACCGCCGTGTCGCCCCGTCGGGCCACAGCGCCAATGCCTTTGGTCCACGCTACCGGCTTCCAACACGCCTTTATTGGCGTGTACGTCGCTGGTGGTCTCCCAACCGTTGGACCGACTTGCGCCCTGCAGCTATACCGCACCCTCTGGTCGTAGTGTGGCTGCATGCAGTCTACTTCACCGTCCTCGTGCACCGACGGCCTTGGCTTTAACCGCGCCATCTCCTACAGCACGGATCGCCGCCGTCTGCACATGGTCTTCGTCACGTCGCCGGGTCTTCCTCACCTACTCCGAGCACCGCCGCCGTGCTTCACAAGGCAACCTGGAGGACGCCCTCTATCCGTCGCAGGTCCCGCCGACTACCCCATCGCCACTCTAGGCATCCAACATGACTAACCCAGGTCGCCGCTGGTTTCGCCGCCTTCTACGTCTTCATCCACTACAACTTCGCCGCCAGCGTCATCGCCTCATCCCTGACTACACCACCTGCTACTCTACTCCGACAACCACAGACAGCGCCGACACCTCTCCCTTCGCCATTCTGCTTTTCGCAACCGCTCTAGAGGCTTCCTCTGCTAGTCTTTCTGACATGGCAACAAGTTCATGATGGTCCCTACCCCCGCATGCCTGGTACTGGCAACACCGGGAGTGCCTTCGTCCCCGACGCGTTCCCGAGTCTATCAACTCGGATCGGCGTCTTGTCTTCATCGGCTTCTACAACGTCTTCTTCGGCATCGACCCCTCTACGACTGCCTCAACCGCGTCACCGACGAGTTCTTCTTTGCATACTCGGTTCTGGCAAAATTAGAGTGTGCATTCGTCCCTGACGTGCGCCTAGTTCTAGCAAAACTATGGTCGTACCTCGTCCTCGACGGCTCGGACTGCATCGACTTCGGCATCGACACCCTCAACGACTGCCTCGACGTGTCTCCGTCATCCTCCTCGCGCGCTATGCGCATGCGGCTTCACGTGCGGCTACCTCGACACCGGCATCCCCGACCACGACATTGACCACGGCGACCCATCAATCGGCTACCTCGACCATGGCACCGCCTCACGTTCTCGGCTCT
Organism: Avena insularis; assembly: GCA_023614405.1. NCBI lineage: Eukaryota > Viridiplantae > Streptophyta > Magnoliopsida > Poales > Poaceae > Avena > Avena insularis. The sequence continues at coordinate 76,146 of JAJUPC010000606.1, read as the reverse complement.
CTCGACATCGGCACAAGGGCTACCTCCTCGCTTGAGCATCACCAGCTTCCTCTACATTCCAAGCAACCGCGACGCGACACCGTCCATGACGTTCCCGCTACGACTGTAGGGGGATGTCAGCCTACTGGATGCTACTTCGGTTTATCTCCAGTCTGACCGTCCGGGATGTTCCAGTTGTTCACGGCGCTACAGCTACGACTTTGGGGGGATGTTAGAGTATTGTACGTACATGGTTATTGTGGTAGTTTAGGATAGTTAGGATTTTAACCTAACTTGACTCGTACTCCAAGATAATCCCCTGTACGCCTATATATACTTGCCCATGAGGCTCAATAATATATCCATCATATTCCGCCAAACTCATAGTCTTTCAATTTTATTGATATTCTTTTATGTTGGCCAGTTAGATTTGACTCACTAAACATATGGCATCATATCTTGCCATGGCATGCATCATATCATGAACATGCTGGATCTTCTGCCTAGTATTAGATATTGCATCCGATGTTTTCTTCTAGTGCTTTGATTTTTCACCGGTTAGGACGATGAGTCGATGCAAGATATGACAAGCCTTCGGTTACCGACTTTGTCTCACAGGCGGGCATTCTCCCCTTCCACCTATTTTGTATTTATAGTCTTTACTTCCTTCCTTTGTCTACTGCTATCCTTTATTCCCGATGCTTTATTTTGCGCACCTTTATTTACCTTCTCCACTATATTGCCTTGGTTATCCCAATGCCTTTGTTTGAGTAGCTAGTTTTGCCCTTATGAGTCGTAGGCATGCTTAGTATCGCTCTCATACAGACGAACCATGATATTTGGATATGGTTGATACCATATTAATTAAATTGGTGATGTTGATTATGGTTATGGTTATGGTTTCACCTAATAATAAGGCCTCGGCAGGACCACCTTTAGGAACTGCTTGAGCCGACCTAGGAACCGTTCGTTCTATGATACTAGTTCTGAGTTGACCACGCTAACCAAACACAGGGGGAATGTTCGTTTAAGGTACCAAACTTCCTGGGTGAGTGCACTGTGGTACCCGAGTTGTCATCAATCGCGCGGAGGGGCCGTAGTAGAATCGCCAATTGTCTAGAAGGGCCAAATGAGGGTGAATACAAATCTAACGGCCAAATGGTCATTTGAACTAGACGAAAAATGGTTGAACTCAAATACCGCCGTTAGGTCAACTCTTCTTGGCCCGCCATGTCAGTATTTCCCGTTATCTTTTGTGGTCGTGGACTAGCTTCCCCCTGCGTGGACCAGATCCTTGAGTGGACCAAATCTATTTCTTTGCCATGCTCTGGTCTTCTCCCCTGCTCCCCTCCCCATAACATTTGCTCAGCTCCGGCTACTCGTCTCAGATCGGAGCTCGACCTTGCTCTAATTTGCGTCCCGCCATGGCCGGTCAACCTCCCACGCCTCTAATCGAAGCTCGCAACCGTCACTGTCGTATCGTCCGCCATATCGGAGCTTCACATCCCCGGACTAATATCTCGCCTCTGGCTAGTCCTTCTCGCATGACGGAGCGTGTCCTGTCGGGCGATCCAGGCCAGAGACCGGCCTCGGGAAGTTGCATGCTGCCGCGCACCCCAGGCATGGTAGCCCTGGCACAGCAGTTCGATGAGCACGCTCTCATGGACACTATGATGGGCATCCATCCCACCGTGTCGCCGGCAGAGTTGTTGTCGGCTTTCAAGTCTCATTTTGGGATCAGACAAAATGAGGTCAAGATTGAGGTATGCACGCCGCCATTCGACTTTTTCGTCCGGTTCGAGCACAACTCAGACACAGAGCGTGTTCTGCATTCTTCCCGTTCTTTCGAGTGATGCGGGGAGAAAATGAGCTTCATGTGTTGGCATCACGCCTATGGGTGGGACGATCGCTTGGGGCAGCTTCGTTTCTTCTCCAAACTCGGCTTTGACGGCCTCCCATTGGATGCTTGGGAGCCGGAGGCCCTCAAGCAGGTCGTCAGTAGCCTTGGCGGCGAGCTAGTGGAAATCGTGCCACCGAGCGACATATGGGTCATCGAGGTAAAGGCGTGGCTAAAAGATCCTGACGCCGTTCCTAAGATGTACGAGGTGCAGATTCAGTGCAGGGTAGGGCGACAGCTTTGCTGGAAGCACCCGGTCATCACCCACCTGGAGGAGGTTCTGGAATCGGTACATGGCATTCAGGGCCCCGAAGAGGCTGCCAGAAAGCGTCCTCATCGCCTGTAGTGTTGGCCTGGAAGGATCGATGGCATAGGACCACCATCGTTTTGCGACGGCGCACATAGTTTTGGTGGGGGAACCGGGCTTGGACGAGCTGGTGGTTCTGATTTCCCTCGAGTGAAGACAGAGCTCTAGTGAATTTATGTGGTATGTGTGGCTAATGAATTTGTAGTATGGAGAGCATAGAAGGAAGTTAGCATCGACTAAAAATGTGTAATAGTTTGAATCGATGTAGTACGTGTGTGTAATAGTTTGAAGTAGTATGTGTGTGTAATAGTTTGAATCGATGTAGTATGTGTGGGTAATGAATTTGATGTAGTGTGTGTGTTATAGTTTGAATTGATGTAGTTGAACACCGTGCTTTATAATTTCTGTGAATAACCAAGGACAGCCTTATGAAAAGAGGGTGGTCTGGCAATGAGCAATGTCAATTCTATGGATGCCAGGAAAATGTAGTCCATCTCCTCTTCAAGTACAAGGTATCTATATTTGTAACACGTTGAACTACAGGAGCATTTTGCAAGCAACACAAGACAAAGGAAAAATGGTTTACAACACAGACAGCAGACACAAAATCTGTAGTCTGGGATAAAAAATGCCAGTTAACTGGATTTAAGCACGACTGGTAATTGAAGGAAATAGATACTTGATAGTATTTGCTTACAACAGTAGTACTTCCATACAAAAGGTCTTATACCCGCACAAAAGTGGGCTAAACTTCCTACTAGTTTATAGAACAATTCGTCAGCATTTCATCTACAAAAGTCATTCTTCGGTCTGAACTTAAGTATTTTACACTGAAGAAACTACAGATCTCCACCACAAAAGTTGGCTGGCCAATTGCCTTGAGAGGACATAAGTTTTTGATCATTTAACCCAAACTGATCTATTGCCTTCCCGCCAAACTACAAGAAATCTGCATCGTTCATGCACGAGCAATTTGCATGCGCTAGTCCCGGTTCAGTTGGACCATCCGTGCCGCCGCAACGATTTTTTCGAAACTGAAATTCGGCATCTCCTTCTTGGGATCGTAGGTCCGTGTGAACTCGAACCTGAATTCCGGGGCTGAGCTGATGGCCGCCACCGGCTCCGGCTGTCGAACAATCTAGCATGCTGAGTGTAGACGCTTGGTCGCCACCACGGTACGGCCTCCGACGGTGCATAGGATGGAGCGTCTTTGCCGCAGACGGCGTCCTCCCAGCCTCCCTCACTGTGGTAAGGTAGTCCGCGCCGAAGCATGGACGCGAGAGTTCCTAGACCTTGGCGATGCCCTGTTCGAGGGTGTTTACCCTTGGCGGCATGCTCCCGTGAACGATTTGATAGGTACCTTGTCCCCACTGCCTAGAGCATGCCGTAATGCCGCCGCGTGATTTCTCCACATCGCTCTTTTGGCTTTGCTTGCCGCATCTAGCGTCGACGACGCCGCCGTCGCCGCCGCGGCCGATTCGGCACATTCGAGGAAATCATCCGCCTGGCAGGGAAATGGGAGACCGACCTTGAAGTAGAGCTTCATGGCCTGCCTTAGAGGGGCTAAATACCCCAGTTTTAGCGGCTGTCGCGACAGCGGCTGCTTAGGCGGGGCCATGTTACCCAAGTCGGTGCGGTGCGGAGGAGCTGTGCAAGGTGAACCGTGGTTTGTCGAAGAAGGGGAGTGAAAGACTAACAGTAGGTTTTGACTACGGACACGTGTGAAAATAACCATCTCCCATTTTCTTAGAGGATAATAATTCGACACTCGTTGCATTAACCGCTCAATATTTATTTCCCTTCTCGGCATAAGAGTGCGAACATATTAAAAAGATCAGTCATGGCTATCCACCTCATCGGGCAATGTACCAGGACAGGTAGGAGACCGGGGTTCATTTTAGAAATGTTGACGACTGTGCCCTTATGTTTATACGATATTATTTATATGCCACCATGTACCGTCGATTGTAGCAACACCATCAGAAACAGGGGATGACGACGTGGCGTGTTTTCTTTTTTTAAAGGGCATCAGAAACAGGGGATGCCGACGTGGCATGTTTTCTGACTGGCGGGTCCGCCTCCTCCACCTTCGACGGCACACATCCCAGGTTCAATGAACTCTCTCCGTCTGCAATGTGCTGCCAGTATCTCGTCCAGAGGGTAAGGCCTCGGTGTATGTTCCATAATTAAGCCATACGTCATTGTTGGTTCCTCTTCCCAGGCTTGAACCTCATGATCGTACAGTCTGATATAATTCTTGTAGTATATGCAACCGGGTTTGACTGTGGGGTGTAACCTGGTGTCAATTGTAACACCCTCGAATCGGCCCTATGCAAGTTTTAGCCTTTTCCGCCAAACCCGCATAGAAACGATTCAAGGACGCCCACCAGGCACTTTCGTGCGGGTGGAAAACGAAGTAATATCATTACACAACAGTCCTCGATGGGACCCACAGAACAGATAAATACAACAACGACTCCATGAGTTAAGAATACAGAAATATTATACAAAGATCCAAATCACTTTGGAAACGATAGAGCGTCCGAGTACGGACAAGATGCAAATTGGGCTAAGAGCCCTAAAGAATAACCAATGGCGTCCATAACCCTGCCCAAGCCAATCTGGAAGGGTAACCCTGCTAACGACGTCGATCTCAAACCTGCTAAAACAAAAGGGGTGCCGACAAAGGGCAAAGGAAAAAGAGGAGCGTCAATACTGAGGCCAGTACACGGCGAGGCTAGAATTCGGCGGCTCTCGCCTACATAGGTATGGTGGACTGAAGCGGCAGCGTAGCATGCACTAAACAACCTATAGAGACTAGGTACAACTGTCGGCTATTAGAGAGAGATAATAAAGACCTATTCGGATCCAACATGATACTAACACCAAACAAACCCATCCTGGTATTTTCCCCTCGAGACTAAACGAGGAAGTCGTACCAAGGAACTCACACGGTTGGCAATTTTACTCATTCCGTTATAGTTGCAGCAATTACTAATCAGATATAGATAACATGAGTCATCCTGAAGCATAAGTAGTGGGCAATTTTAATTAACCATTCTGTGGTAGTTGGAACATTTACTAGACAGATATAATTGTCTTGAGGAATCCCAAAACCCAGCAGTTGTTGGCACTTTTATCACATTCTATTGGAGTTGTAATACTTACTAGGCAGGTATAGTATGACACAGATCTCCACAGATCCACCAGTTGTTGGCATTTTTATTATCCATTCCATTATAGTTGCATCTGCTTACTAGTCACATATTAAGTCAAATTTATAGCACTACTTTAGTTATGCTTGTCTATGATCGAGATACTGTGCTCCAAGTCGTCCATAACCGCGGACACGGCTTTCAGAAAGTTTTACGCTGCAGGGGTGCACAAATAGCAACACACACTCGATCAACCTGGGAAAAACCAACTCAAAACCCAACGAGGCTTTCACGACAAAGCAATCACGGGATTCATAAATATTTCAGGGGGCCACCCCACTAAGCTACCCGCAACAAAGTTGGCCGGCTCCAGAACGGACCCAGGGTTTGCGACGACGGCTGTAAACGACTGGGAACCCGAAAGTGTGGCTGGGCTTGTTGATATCGCGAAAACGTGGCGCGATCCAAAACGGTACAAGTGCTCCACGCACAATCGTAAATAAAGCAGTAAAGCATGGCATAAGTACAAGATAGTAATAAAGCCCCAAACTACTTTGTGGCCGCAAGAAATAGAAATGAATCAAGCTCTGGCTCAGGAGGGTCTATAAGGCCTCCCGGATGTGGATAGTGCGAAAAATCAAGGAACAGGTATCAAGTACTCGGGGCCTACGGGATACAAGTGAGTGTGGAAGAACCAAATAACATCTATTTCCCACTGATGCCTCTGCATTAGTTATATCTAGCATTTTAATAGTTGTATTTAAAGTCATGATCATCTCCACCATTAAGCATCTCCACCATTCCAACAACTGTGGTACTCGACAACACGAGATCGCACCTGAGCAAGCAACTACGACTCGCAAGGCCAGCTATCTACAAAACAACAGGTATTAGGAGGTGTCCATGGCAATATAGAGGCTGCACGGGATATAACTGGTGCACGGAACTAAAGCATCACGACACGGATAGCAATAGATCAATAGGAGGAAATAAATACTATAATTGCAAAATAGGTAGAAGGGGGAGAGATGCTTGCCTGGGAAACACTGCCGACGGATCATATCCGGAGAACTTGTTGATACTCACAAAATCTCATCGGCCTAATCCGCGAAGAAGCAAACACTAGAAGAAACATCGGATGCACGATTTAATACTACGGCAGAAGATCCGGCATGATTATGATATGATGCATGGCATGACAAAGATGCGATGCAACTAGGCAATATTAAGCGGAACCAGGGTCCCGACAATTAATTAAATGGTTCAAGGTGTTTAGCTACCCTGCAATTAAATGTTGTCTTAACAAGGCAAAACATGGTATCGGTTCGCTACACAAATTTAAATGGAGTCCGGAATAAGACAAAGATATCCCGCATAAACACTCCATATTTAATTATGAGTGAATCGACGAAATAACCCGGACCCACAAAATATGGATGCATGCATGAACAATTTAATATCCGACAGTTGATAATGTCATATTATAAAAATAGGGGTCTCAGATAAAGGGGTCACACATATGGGTTCGGCAGATCTTGGTTCCGGGGGTTCGGGGTTCGATAGGGTTCGACGGGGAAACGGTTCGACGGGGATCGGTCTCGGACAACGGAAGGAGAACTTGGCGTCCTTGAGGAAGTACTTGGCGTATCCGTGTCGACGACCTAGGCGTCCGGGTTCTCGGGCATCGCAGCCGGGAAGAACTTGTCGCATCCGTGGAGATCTTGGTTCGGCCTCGATCAACGTGTTCGGGAGCAGATCTTGGTGTTCCGGGCATCTTCCGGTCGGGGCCTCGGCGTCCATGCAGGAGATATCTTCAGGGTCTCGACCAACTTGGCGTACATGTGGCGATCTTGTCGCTCCGGGTAGGAGTCCTCGGCATCGGATCCAGGATGGAGTACTTGAGGGTCCGAGAGGGAGAACGGCGCCGGGTTCAGTCTTGCCATCGATGACGGTCTTGGCGGGATATCCGGGTTCGACACAGTTCTTCGGCTTTGCTCCAACCATCGGTCTCGGTCGCCCGCATGGTGTCGTAGATCTTGTCGGGACGCCCCTCAATCTTGTATGTTGCGAGGGTCTAGCAACCGAAACAGCATCACCACAACGAAACACCAGAACCACAACCACACATACATCACCACAACGCATCCCCAACAGAGTACATCGTGTAACGCCAAAAGGCCAGATACAACTCAAACTTCCTGATTAATAGGTGGCCTAGACGTGGAGAGCTCGGGTCGAGGACCACGGCGGCGGGTGGCTCGGGTGGTAGGCGCACAGGCGGACAGGGGCGCGAGGCGAGGTAGCAGAGGCCCGCCTGCAGGAACACGCTGGAAGGCGCCGGGCGACGATCCGGAGGGCGCCCGTGGGGGAGGACATAGGAAGGTGGCGACGCTGCACGGGGCGGGAATGGCTCGCGGCCGGACGCAGAGGGGTAGGGAGAGGACGCGGGGTCGGCGAGCTCTTCCACGGGGAGGACGACGCGAGAAGGGTGGCAGTGGAGCTTGAAGGGGAGGCGGGGCTGAGAGGGGCCGGGGCCGCAGGAGGTGGAGGCGCGGCCGGCGGTAGGGTTGAGGCGGCCGGCGAGCGATGCGGGATCTAGAGATGCAGGGCCGGCCGGCGGCAAGGAGGCACCAGGCGCGGCCACGGTCGGAGCGACAGGGGACGGCGGAGCGCGCTGGCTCGGGCGGGCGCGCGGTCAGCCGACGCGGGGATGACGAGGCGCTCATGGACGGAAACCGAGGAGGCAGCAGGGTCTAGTGGCGAGGCGGGGGCCTGCAGCGGCACGGTCTGGCGAGCGCCGGTGAGAGGGCAGCGTCGCGGAGGACGAGAGGAGAGAAGCGGGCGGCGGAGGAGGTAGCGAGATGGTGGGGGATCGCGAGGATTGCGGGAGGTGGGTGACGCGGGGTGGACACGTTGGTGTGAGGGAGGCACGGTTGGGGATTGCGGGTGGGGTCCACGCGGCCACACGGGGGTTGGGGTAGGTGTCATTGGAGGGTGCGCCCAGGTGGGGCTAGGGTCGGGTGCGTGTGTGGGTCTGGGTGCAGGCGGTGTGTGTGTGTTGTGTGGAGAGGAGGTGGGGCCAGGTGGCTGTGTGGGGAAAGTGGAGGGAGTTGGGGTGAGGTGGCAGCGGGTGAGTGGTGGGGATTGGGGCCAGGGTGATGTGGCGCGATGTGATAGGGTGGAGTGAGGTGGAGGGGGCTGGGTAGACTAGGTTTAGGTAGAAAAGGGTTTGGGGGGATCTGGGTTAGATAGGATTTTTATCTGGAGGTGGCCGGCTAGGCTTTCGGGCCTGGCTGGCTGCCTCCCAAAAATACTTTAAATATTTTATTTATTAAAAATGAGGCTTTTGCAAACCGTTGATAGCCAAAACAAAATATTCCAGACAAGCCCGGTGTTTTTGATTTGAATTAAAGACGGGGTATATTTAGAAAACAAAGTAGGCTTTTCGAAATAGTTTTGAGACAAACCATGCAAGATGATGACGATGCTCAAATGCGATGTGGCATGATGACATGAGCATGCGGTCATGACGATGCAATGCACAAAAACAACGCGATTTTCTAGTAGTGGTTTTTGCGGGGCGCCACATCAATGGAGATAGACCGATTGTAATCAACAAAGAGGGCACGACTTCCAATGTCACCGATGGCCTCGAGAGAGCGGTTTTCCGTGTCCACCCGGTACAACACCGGTTGCCCTTTGGCGAAATCCCTGTTCAACACAAGAAGCAGATCACCATCTGACTCCACAAGGTAAAATTTGTAAGTTCCACGTACCTGTTCAATGACTGGGGCTGAAATTATTTTGGCCACCGTGATAGTGCTCGTGCGCTGCTCTAACTGGATGTTGGTCGACAAGATGTCTCCATTCTCAAGTAATGCATATACTTCCCCTCAGAATGCCGTCATGCAGTCCAGAAGCGTAGCAGGAGGTGGTGAAAACAATCCTTCTCCAAATGATTCATTGATTTGCCCCGTTGGGGTGCTCTCATCGGCCTATGCAATATGATCTAGATAATCAGTGCAAACGAACACCATCGTCGGGGACTTCTTCATGACGATAGATTGCAGAAGATCAGATGGTATGTGTGCTTGAAACTCAGTGTTTGACTTATGAGTGATTGGGTTCAGAAGCCGAATCTGGTACGGCTCCACCCTCTGAGCAAGCACGACGATGCCACGAGAAACACCGACGAAGTAGAATCTTTTGGAAGAAGAGGGCATCAGTTAGCACTAAGATGTTTACAATGGAAAATACCAATAAATATCGGATGTGAATGTGAACCTGCGATGGACGTCCATTAGATTTGTCCTGAAGCAACGACCAGTGGCGAGGTTGAGGAAGGTGAAGTCGCCAACGTCTAGAAGTGTGTGATCTATATATCATGATCCAGTTGTTGAGATGGAATTCGGTCACCTTTAAAGTGCGGTGCCAATCGGTGCAGACTTCCCGACAAGCAGCATAGGTGTCGACGTACTCCTCTTTCTCCAGCAAGTAGTCGGCAATCTTGCGAAGTGTGTCGGCCGGGAGATCGGACCAGTTCCTCTTCATCCAGCTACGGGCCATGGCTTACATGCGGGAATGTTTTGATCGAGGAAGAAAGAAGAACTACCACTGTGAGGAGAAGAAGAAGAGGAGAACATTCGAGGGAGATGAAGCGGAACTGCCACTGCGAGGAGACGGGGGAGAAGAAGCAGAACTGCCACTTCAAGTTTGGATCAACGGGCTTTTTTCCGGAACTAGCGAGTGAACCAGCCATGCACTGCATGCAAGTTTTGATCAAACAGACTCACATGTGGGACCTGCTAAAAAATTCCATGAAGTGCTACCGTGCATAGTGCGCTGACAGGTGGCAAGTTTTCTAACTGGTGGGCCCGCCTCCTCTACCTTTGACAGCGTGTCCCAGGTTCGAGGGCTGGTGCCGCCCACCAACACATTATTGTGCAATTTTCCATGCTTTGTCGCAACCAGCTCCGCTCCGCTCCGCTCCTTTGCTCTTGCCGCCACTCCGGGCCATGCACCGCCTCATCGCCCCTTGGGCTGCCTCCGCCTCCCTCCTCGCCATCCCCTCACGTCCCCTACCCTCCCCTCCGTGCCCTGTCTCCTTGCTGCCATCCACCGCCCAGGCGCGTCTAGAAACAAAAACAGAGAGTCGTCCATTGGTTTAGGGGCCCAACAACGCTGGTGATCTGGATCCCACTCAGAGATGGATCCTGCGAGGCTTGAGAACACGGAGATGGGTCCTACGCGGCTGGAGAGCACAGAATGTCCTTCAAGTCTGGAGAGCACAGAGGACAACGAAACATGGGGAGAGGAAGCGGGGTGCAGAGCTTTGGAGGTATGGATCCCGGAGAAGGTGTCGTGCGTCCACATTGAAGGGTAAGAACTGTGATTCCTTTTCTACATACCCCCAATTAGCGTTTCTAGTCCCGTGGTGATGGCAAGGATATGTGTTGGTAACCGCAGGACGCCTGTACAGCTTGTCCTTGAGCATGATGCTTTGTCAAGCGAGCATGAAGGCATTGAAATGTGTGGCAGTGCGGATGATGATGAGAAAGCATATCCAGACGTGGTCACGAATTCGATAGGATGGAGAGTAGGGAATATTTGGTTGATTTGAACTTTGAGCCTGACTATGGGCCTGATGAGGAAGAGGAATGTGAAGATGTGGAAATGGGATGTAGATACGACGACGAAGACGAGGACAGGCCAGTGATACACTTTGATAGGGAAAATCCTACAATTGATGAGGGGACTGTCTTTGATAATGTGGAGGACTGCAGATATGCAGTTGCAACCTATGCAATCAGAGTTGGGTTCAAATTTATCATTGAAAAGAGCGACCAAAAGAGATTTAGGGTGCACTGTAGGGAAAGTAATGTGTGTAAATGGAGATTACATGCATCTCCAATGCGGGGTGGACACCCATTTCAGGTTGCAATAGCTACATTTAGTTTTAGTCTTTCTCATATTTATTCTATTGATAACTAGCTCTAAATTATTTGGATTCTTATCGAATGCAGATCAAAGTAAACACAAAGAAACACAACTTCCCTAATACTTCTTTAAGTAATAAAATTAGACCGGTGACTACCAAGTGGATTGTTGCTACTGTACTTGACTGGGTGAGGCAGGATCATAACATTGGACCTGCTGAACTCAGAGCAAAGATTAGCAAAAAGTTTAACATTTTGCTTCCTTCCCACAGAGTCTTTGATGGGAAGGAGATGGCTCTAGAATTCATTCAAGGCAAGTGGAATAACAGTTTTCATATGTTGTATAGTTTCAAAGCTCAGGTAGAGAAAACATCACCTGGTAGTGTTGTTGACATCGATTACGAGGTTGTGAAAGGAAGAGAAAAGGTCTCGAGGGGGGTCAGGTATAAGCAAGCATATAAGATATGCTTCAGGAGATGTTTTGTCTGCCTAAAGGCATGCTGGAAGAGGTTCCTAGATGGCTGCAGGCCATACTTGGCAATAGGCGCAACTTCTTTAACAGGGAAGTTCAGGGGACATGTTGCTTCTGCTTGTGCTTTGGACACGCATAATTGGATTCTACCCGTAGCTTATGTTGTTCTTGAGGGTGAATCAAATGAAAGTTGAACATGGTTCATGCAGAGACTATGGGAAGTAATTGGTCACCCTGAAGGCTTGGTGATACACACCGGTGCATGCGAGGGTCTTGAGAATGCTGTTGATGCTGTGTTTCCTGGGGTTGAGCATAGGGAATGCATGCGGCACCTCACTACTAACTTCATGAAGAAGTTCAAAGGAAAGATCTTTGAAGAGGACTTGTGGCGATCAACATACACATACACCCCAAGCACACATGCTACTTACTTGTAGAACATGTATGTAGTGCCAAAGGTGAAAAAATACCTTGAAGAACATCACACCAAGCTATGGGCCCGAAGCAAGTTTGGTGAGTTAAGCAAGGTGGATTTTGTTTGCAATAATTTGGCAGAGAGTTTCAATGATAAGATTTCGGGCATGAAGACACTTGGAATTGTTATTTTGTTGGATGCAATAAGATAGTGCATAATGGTGAAGATAGATTTAAGGCAATGAATTTGTGGAAGAAAAATTTTAGGCCATAAAATAGTTCCAAAGGTGGTTATGTTACTGAATGCAAGAACCAGGACAATGAGAACAATAAAGATGAGGATGGTCAGAAGTTCCAGAACATAGGCTGAGGTTTATGCAGAATACAAGTGTGGAAGTGAACGGAGGTACACTATAGTCATTGGAAACAAGACATGTTCATGCAGGCAGTGGCAGATTACTGGTTTGCCATGTCACCATGCAATTTGCTTCATCTTAAAGATTAGAGGTAGCGGAGCTAAAATAGAGAACTATGTCGACAAATATTTCTCCGTGGACAAGTTTGCTCTAACTTATGCAGAAAACATACCACCTATGGCCGATGAAAATGATTGGGAGATTGTCGATCCAGGGTTCAAACTTCAACCACCAGTTCTTAGGAGGCCACCTGGGAGGCCTAGAAAGCTAAGGATTGAAGACTCCACTGATAAATGTTCAAGGCTGCGAGCTAGGAAAAGGAAATGCAAACGTTGTGGCGGATTCGGCCATATCAAGAGGTTGTGCAAAAACCCAGTTACACATGATATTGTCCCTGTTCACACCCCGGTGGCAGAAAATGAGGCTTCTCAGCCAGAACTGGAGGAAGAGCAGCACGAAGACGGTGATGAGCACTCGGAGGAAAATGTACGTAAGCAACCAATTTATGAAGAAGTGGAGGTGCCGGCGAGAAAAGGGTGTGAAAAGAAACAAAAGGGTAAGCGGAACAGGGAGGAAAGGGCAAATAATGAAGGTGTATTATAATATGAAGAAGTTGCAGGGGTGATTGAGGATGTTCTTGAGGATCTTTCGGCTAACTGTAGGAGAAATAATAAATCCCTGCCAATTTCATCTTTGTACGATTCTCCAAATGAAAGGTAAGCTTAAACATTGTTTTATTTGCTATTTTATCATTTTTTATCCGCATCAACTGATGCTTAATACAGCGTGGGCTAGCAGACTAATAAGAGGAGCAGAAAGATGCGGGCACAGTAACGTCGTATGTTGAATTATATCATTGAAACTAAACTAGTCGTGTCATCTTTATTTATATCTGGCGCGTGCAACGTGTCTGTGATGGGGTCATGTGGACTAGATTACAATTTTTTTAAATATTATTACATTACTTTTTTACCTGCGTTTGGACGCGGCTACTAGTTCCCATCTCCCTTGCATTCCCATCTCCTTTGGCGCACACCAGAATTATGGATGTGCCATCAAATAGCAGAGTCAGCGTATTGTCCCATCAGATGTGAACGCAATGACTTTGTTTGTTCAGAATTTGATGACTTTTGATTAGTTTGAAAGACAGAGAAACCTAATACATGTATCTAGACATGTTTTGGGTATAGACACATTTATGAAATATATAAAAAAACTAAGTCAGTTATATCTGGACAGGAGCAGTACACTATTACAACACGCTCGATCCCTTTTCCTCTGGCGCACTCCAAATTATGGTTGTGCCATCAAGTGCTGGGAGTAGAGTCAGCGTATTGTCCCATCATATATGCCAGGAACGCGCGAAGTTTATTTTCAGGATCAGACGAGTTTCAATTGACTAGTTTCCAAGACAAAGACAACTAAAACATAGCCAACATATATGGATTATGACGATAATCGACCATGACTCAAGTGACCCAGATCCAAAGAGCATATTAAGATACCGTACATAGATTTAATTTATGCTTAAGTGGCCCTAACCGACTACGATGCTCCCCCAGTCTCCATCATTGACGACGTTGTCCGCGTCGCTGCCAGCCTCCTCCGCGTCGGAATCGATGCCGACGTTCCCGACAGCGTTCCTCCTCCTCATGGATTCTTCACGGCGCGCTGCATCGATAACGGTGGAGGTCGTACACCCAGGCACTACCTAGAAGCGCTGCCTTCCTTCGGTGTTGCACAGATCCGGGTGGATCTCCCACTGGTGGGTTCCGCACAGCTCAATCAACGCAGCCCACTCCTTCTTGAACAGCTTTCGCTAGTATGCGCTCATGCGCGAGTACCGTGCCATTGCCCTCTTCCGCTCCAATAGCTGGCCACGGCGCTCCTCGATCTGCCTCGCCAACACGTTGTCGCGTAAGAGCGGCGCGACAGGAACCCCGGCATAGCTGAGCTCGAAGCCAGTCGGAAGCCTCGCAAATGGCGGCGCGAGTATGTCATAGTGGGCGAACATCGGAGCCTCATGCAAGCTGAGTTTGGGCCTCTCCCTCTCCATGGCAATGAAGGAACACGATCTGAGCTTCGGCCCCATGGTTAAGGGGATAAGGGCAAGGACATAGGCCCAGCGTCGTTGCCACTACCAATCAGTTTGCATAACAGACTTCTCGCGGATCGCCCCCTCGAAGGACATCCTTATCGTCCACGCACCCCGATCCAACGGCGCCTAACAATCGGGGATCGGGTCTTCTAGAAGCCCAGAGCGGTTGCTGGTTAGCTCTGCGTCCCGATTGTTTGTGGCCAACGGCTGTAGTTGAAAATAATACACATGTAATGACACTGGTGGATCCATGTGTGGTCTCTGAAGAGAACACACATGCAATTACTCTAGTTGTGGTTAATGAGAAGAACACAAATTTCAATGACACTCGTGGATCCATATGTGGTATGGGAAAAGAACACACATGCAATGACTCTGGTTGTTGTTAGTAAAAAGAACACACATGCAATGACACTGGTGGATCCATGTGTGGTCTCTGAAGAGAACACACATTTCAATAACACTGGTGGATCCATATGTGGTATGTGAAAAGAACACACATGCAATGACTCTAGTTGTTGTTAGTAAAAATAACACACATGCAGTGACACTGGTGGATCCATGTGTGGTCTCTGAAGAGAACACACATGCAATGACTCTAGTTGTTGTTAGTAAAAAGAGCACACATGCAATGACACTGGTGGATCAATAGGTGGATTGTGAAAAGAACACACATGCAATGACACTAGTGGATCCATATGTGGTATGTGAAAATAACACACATGCAATGACTCCAGTTGTTGTTAGTAAAAATAACACACATGCAATGACACTGGTGGATCCATGTGTGGTCTCTAAAGAGAACACACATTTCAATGACACTGGTGGATCCATATGTGGTATGTGAAAATAACACACATGCAATGACTCCAGTTGTTGTTAGTAAAAAGAACACACATCGAATGACACTGGTGGATCCATGTGTGGTCTCTGAAGAGAACACAGATGCAATGACCCTGGTTGTTGTTAGTAAAAAGAGCAGACATGCAATGACACTGGTGGATCCATGTGTGGTCTCTGAAGTGAACACATATTTCAATGACACTGGTGGATCCATATGTGGTATGTCAAAAGAACACACATGCATTGACTCCAGTTGTTGTTAGTAAAAAGAACACACATGCAATGACACTGGTGAATCCATGTGTGGTCTCTGAAGAGAACACACATGCAATGACTCTAGCTGTGGTTAATGAGAAGAACACACATGCAATGACACTAGTGGATCCATATGTGGTATGTGAAAAGAATAGTCATGAAATGACGCTAGTTGTTGTTAGTAAAAAGAACACACATGCAATGACACTGGTGGATCCATGTGTGGTCTCTGTAGAGAACACACATGCAATGACTCTGGCTGTTGTTAGTAAAAAGAGCACACATGCAATGACACTGGTGGATCCATAGGTGGATTGTGAAAAGAACACACATGAAATGACTCTGGTTGTTGTTAGTAATAGAACACAAATGCAATGACACTGGTGGATCCATGTGTGGTTTCTGAAGAGAACACACATGCAATGACTCTAGCTGTGGTTAATGAGAAGAACACACATTTCAATGACACTGGTGGATCCATATGTGGTATGTGGAAAGAACACACATCCAATGACTCCAGTTGTTGTTAGTAAAAAGAGCACACATGCAATGACACTAGTGGATCCATGTGTGGTCTCTGAAGAGAACACACATTTCAATGACACTAGTGGATCCATATGTGGTACGTGAAAATAATAGGCATGAAATGACTCCCGTTGTTGTTAGTAAAAAGAACACACATGCAATGACACTGGTGGATCCATGTGTGGTCTCTAAATAAAACACACATGCAATGACTCTGGTTGTTGTCAGTAAAAAGAGCACACATGCAATGACACAGGTGGATCCATAGGTGGATTGTGAAAAGAACACACATGCAATGACACTGGTGGATCCATATGTTGTATGTGAAAAGAACACACATGCAATAACTCTAGTTGTTGTTAGTAAAAAGAAAACACACATGCAATGACACTGATGGATCCATGTGTGGTCTCTGAAGAGAACACACATTTCAATGACACTGGTGGATCCATATGTGGTATGTGAAAAGAACACACATGCAATGACTCCAGTTGTTGTTAGTAAAAAGAACACAGATGCAATGACACTGGTGGATCCATGTGTGGTCTCTGAAGAGAACACACATGCAATGACTCTGTTTGTTGTTAGTAAAAAGAACACACATGCAATGACTCTGGTTGTTGTTAGTAAAAAGAGCACACATGCAATGACACTAGTGGATCCATGTTTGGTCTCTGAAGAGAACAGACATTTCAATGACACTGGTGGATACATATGTGGTATGTGAAAAGAACACACATGCAATGACTCCAGTTGTTGTTAGTAAAAAGAACACACATGCAATGACATCAGGTGGATCCATGTGGTCTCTGAAGAGAACACACATGCAATGACTCTGGTTGTTGTTAGTAAAAAGAACACGCATGCAATGACACTGGTGGATCCATAGGTGGATTGTGAAAAGAAGACACATGCAATTACACTGGTGGATCAATCTGTGGTATGTGAAAATAACACACATGCAATGACTCCAATTGTTATTAGTAAAAAGAACACACGTGCAATGACACTAGTCGATCCATGTGTGGTCTCTAAAGAGAACACACATTTCAATGACACTGGTGGATCCATATATGGTATGTGAAAACAACACACATGCAATGAATCCAGTTGTTGTTAGTAACAAGAACACACATGCAATGACACTGGTGGATCCATGTGTGGTCTCTGAAGAGAACACACATGTAATGACTCTGGCTGTTGTTAGTAAAAAGAACACACATGCAATGACTCTGGTTGTTGTTAGTAAAAAGAGAACACATGCAATGACACTGGTGGATCCATGTGTGGTCTCTGAACAGAACACACATTTCAATGACACTGGTGGATCCATATGTGGTATGTGAAAGAACACACATGCAATGTCTCCAGTTGTTGTTAGTAAAAGGAACACGCATGCAATAACACTGGTGGGTCCATGTGTGGTCTCTGGAGAGAACACACAAGCAATGACTCTGGTTGTTGTTAGTAAAAATAACACACATGCAATGACTCTAGTTGTTGTTAGTAAAAAGAGCACACATGAAATGACACTGGTGGACCCATGTGTGGTATCTAAAGAGAACACACATTTCAATGACACTGGTGGATCTATATGTGGTATGTGAAAAGAACAAACATGCAATGACTCTAGTTGTTGTTACTAAAAAGAACACACATGCAAGTCTCTAGTTGTTGTTAGTAAAAGAACACACATGCAATGACACTGGTGGATCCATGTGTGGTCTCTGAAGAGAACAGACATGCAATGACCCTGGTTGTTGTTAGTAAAAAGGACACACATGCAATGACTCTAGTTGTTGTTAATAAAAAGAGCACACATGAAATGACACTGGTGGATCCATGTGTGGTCTCTGAAGAGAACACACATTTCAATGACACTGGTGGATCCATATGTGGTATGTGAAAAGAACACACATACAATGACTCCAGTTGTTGTTAGTAAAAAGAACACACATGCAATGACACTGGTGGATCCATGTGTGTTCTCTAAAGAGAACACACATGCAATAACTCTAGCTGTGGTTAACGAGAAGAACACACATTTCAATGACATTGGTGGATCCATATGTGGTATGTGAAAAGAATAGTCATGAAATGACTCCAGTTGTTATTAGTAAAAAGAGCACACATGCAATAACACTGGTGGATCCATATGTGGAATGTGAAAAGAATAGTCATGAAATGCCTCCAGTTGTTATTAGTAAAAAGAGCACACATGCAATGATACTGGTGGATCCATGTGTGGTATGTGAAAATAACACACATGCAATGACTCTAGTTGTTGTTAGTAAAAAGAACACACATGCAGTGACACCGGTGGATCCATGTGTGGTCCTTGAAGAGAACACACATCCAATGACTCTAGCTGTGGTTAATGAGAAGAACACACATTACAATGACACTAGTGGATCCATAGGTGGTATGTGAAAAGAATAGTCATGAAATGACTCTGGTTGTTGTTAGTAAAAAGAACACACATGCAATGACACTGGTGGATCCATGTGTGGTATGTGAAAAGAACACACGTGCAATGACTCTGTCTGTTGTTAGTAAAAAGAGAACACATGCAATGACACTGGTGGATACATAGGTGGATTGTGAAAAGAACACACATGCAATGACTCTGGTGGTTGTTAGTAAAAAGAACACACATGCAATGACACTGGTGGATCCATGTGTGGTCTCTGAAGAGAACACACATGCAATGACTCTGGTTGTTGTTAGTAAAAAGAGCACACATGCAATGACACTGGTGGATCCATAGGTGGATTGTGAAAAGAACACAAATGCAATGATCTGGTTGTAGTTAGTAAAAAGAACACACATGCAATGAAACTGGTGGATCCATGTGTGGTCTCTGAAGAGAACACACATGCAATGACTCTAGCTGTGGTTAATGAGAAGAACAAACATTTCAATGACACTGGTGGATTCATATGTGGTATGTGAAAAGAATAGTCATGAAATAACTCAAGTTGTTGTTAGTAAAATGAACACACATGCAATGACACTGGTGGATCAATGTGTGGTATGTGAAAAGAACACACATGCAATGACTCTGGCTGTTGTTAGTAAAAAGAGCACACATGCAATGACACTAGTGGATCCATAGGTGGATTGTGAAAACGAACACACATTTCAATAACACTAGTGCATCCATATGTGGTATGTGAAAAGAACACACATGCAATGATTCTAGTTGTTGTTAGTTAAAATAACACACATGCAGTGACACTAGTGGATCCATGTGTGGTCTCTGAAGAAAATACACATGCAATGACTCTGGTTGTTGTTAGTAAAAAGAGCACACATGCAATGACACTCGTGGATCCATAGGTGGATTGTGAAAAGAACACACATGCAATGACACTGGTGGATCCATATGTGGTATGTGAAAATAACACACATGCAATGATTCTAGTTGTTGTTAGTAAAAAGAACACACATGCAATGACACTGGTGGATCCATGTGTGGTCTCTTAAGAGAACACACATTTCAATGACACTGGTGGATCCATATGTGGTATGTGAAAATAACACACATGCAATGACTCCAGTTGTTGTTAGTAAAAAGAACGCACATGCAATAACACTGGTGGATCCATGTGTGGTCTCTAAAGAGAACACACATGCAATGACCCTGGTTGCTGTTAGTAAAAAGAACAGACATGCAATGACACTGGTGGATCCATGTGTGGTCTCTGAAGAGAACAGACATTTCAATGACGCCGGTGGATCCATATGTGGTATGTGAAAAGAACACACATGTGGTGACTCAAGTTGTTGTTAGTAAAAAGAACACACATGCAATGACACTGGTGAATCCATGTGTGGTCTCTGAAGAGAACACACATGCAATGACTCTAGCTGTGGTTAATGAGAAGAACACACATGAAATGACACTGGTGGATCCATATGTGGTATGTGAAAAGAATAGTCATGAAATGACGCCAGTTGTTGTTAGTAAAAAGAACACACGTGCAATGACACTGGTGGATCCATGTGTGGTCTCTGAAGAGAACACACATGCAATGACTTTGGCTGTTGTTAGTAAAAAGAGCACACATGCAATGACACTGGTGGATCCATAGGTGGATTGTGAAAAGAACACACATGAAATGACTCTGGTTGTTGTTAGTAAAAGAACACACATGCAATGACACTAGTGGATCCATGTGTGGTCTCTGAAGAGAACACACATGCAATGACTCTAGTTGTGGTTAATGAGAAGAACACACATTTCAATGACACTTGTGGATCGATATGTGGTATGTGAAAAGAACACAGATGCAATGACTCCAGTTGTTGTTAGTAAAAAGAGCACACATGTTATGACACTTGTGGATCCATCTGTGGTGTCTGAAGAGAACACACATTTCAATGACACTGGTGGATCCATATGTGGTATGTGATAATAATAGTCATGAAATGACTCCCGTTGTTGTTAGTAAAAAGAACACACATGCAATGACACTGGTGGATCCATGTGTGGTCTCTATAGAAAACACACATGCAATGACTCTGGTTGTTGTTAGTAAAAAGAGCACACATGCAATGACACTGGTGGATCCATAGGTGGATTGTGAAAAGAACAGACATGCAATGACACTGGTGGATCCATATGTGGTATGTGAAAAGAACACACATGCAATAACTCTAGTTGTTGTTAGTAAAAAGAACACACATGCAATGACACTGGTGGATGCATGTGTGGAATCTGAAGGGAACATACATGCAATGACTCTATTTGTTGTTAGTAAAAAGAACACACATGCAATGACTCTAGTTGTTGTTCGTAAAAAGAGCACACATGCAATGACACTGGTGGATCCATGTGTGGTCTCTGAAGAGAACACACATTTTAATGACACTGGTGGATCCATATGTGGTACGTGAAAAGAACACACATGCAATGACTCCAGTTGTTTTTTAGTAAAAAGAACACACATGCAATGACACTAGTGGATCCATGTGTGGTCTTTTAAGAGAACACACATGCAATAACTCTAGCTATGGTTAATGAGAAGAACACACATTTCAATGACACTGGTGAATCCATATGTGGTATGTGAAAAGAATAGTCATGAAATGAGTCCAGTTGTTATTAGTAAAAAGAGCACACATGCAATGACACTGGTGGATCCATATGTGGAATGTGAAAAGAATAGTAATGAAATGACTCCAGTTGTTATTAGTAACAAGAGCACACATGCAATGACACTGGTGGATCCATGTGTGGTATGTGAAAATAACACACATGCAATGACTCTAGTTGTTGTTAGTAAAAAGAACACACGAGCAATGACACCGATGGATCCATGTGTAGTCTTTGAAGAGAACACACATCCAATGACTCTAGCTATGGTTAATGAGAAAACACACATTTCAATGACACTAGTGGATCCATTGGTGGTATGTGAAAAGAATAGTCATGAAATGACTCTGGTTGTTGTTAGTAAAAAGAACACACATGCAATGACACTGGTGGATCCATGTATGGTATGTGAAAAGAACACACATGCAATGACTCTGTCTGTTGTTAGTAAAAAGAGCACACATGGAATGACACTGGTGGATACATAGGTGGATTGTGAAAAGAACACACATGCAAGGACTCTGGTTGTTGTTAGTAAAAAGAACACACATGCAATGACACTGGTGGATCCATGTGTGGTCTCTGAAGAGAACACACATGCAATGACTCTGGCTGTTGTTAGTAAAAAGAGCACACATGCAATGACACTGGTGGATCCATAGGTGGATTCTGAAAAGAACACAAATACAATGACTTTGGTTGTAGTTAGAAAAAAGAACACACATGCAATGACTCTAGCTGTGGTTAATGAGAAGAACAAACATTTCAATGACACTGGTGGATTCATATGTGGTATGTGAAAAGAATAGTCATGAAATGACTCAAGTTGTTGTTAGTAAAACGAACACACATGCAATGACACTGGTGGATCCATGTGTGGTATGTGAAAAGAACACACATGCAATGACTCTGGCTGTTGTTAGTCAAAAGAGCACACATGCAATAACACTGGTGGATCCATAGGTGGATTGTGAAAAAGAACACACATGCAATTACTCCAGTTGTTGTTAGTAAAAAGAACACACATGCAATGACAATGGTGGATCCATGTCTGGTCTTTGAAGAGAACACACATGCAATGACTCTGGTTGTTGTTAGTAAAAAGAGCACACATGCAATGAGACTGGTGGATCCATAGGTGGATTGTGAAAATAACACACATGCAATGACACTGGTGGATCCATATGTGGTATGTGAAAAGAATAGTCATGAAATGACGCCAGTTGTTGTTAGTAAAAAGAACACACATGCAATGACACTATTGGATCCATCTGTGGTCTCTGAAGAGAACACACATGCAATGACTCTGGCTGTTGTTAGTAAAAAGAGCACACATGCAATGACACTGGTGGATCCATAGGTGGATTGTGAAAAGAACACACATGAAATGACTTTGGTTGTTGTTAGTAAAAGAACACACATGCAATGACATCAGGATCCATGTGTGGTCTCTGAAGAGAACACACATGCAATGACTCTAATTGTGGTTAATGAGAAGAACACACATTTCAATGACACTTGTGGATCGATATGTGGTATGTGAAAAGAACACAGATGCAATGACTCCAGTTGTTGTTAGTAAAAAGAGCACACATGTTATGACACTTGTGGATCCATGTGTGGTGTCTGAAGAGAATACACATTTCAATGACACTGGTGGATCCATATGTGGTATGTGATAATAAT
Organism: Avena insularis; assembly: GCA_023614405.1. Classification (NCBI taxonomy): domain Eukaryota; kingdom Viridiplantae; phylum Streptophyta; class Magnoliopsida; order Poales; family Poaceae; genus Avena; species Avena insularis. The sequence goes on along the minus strand of JAJUPC010000606.1, from coordinate 53,065 downwards.
AGTCATGAAATGACTTCCGTTGTTGTTAGTAAAAAGAACACACATGCAATGACACTGGTGGATCCATGTGTGGTCTCTATAGAAAACACACATGCAATGACTCTGGTTGTTGTTAGTAAAAAGAGCACACATGCAATGACACTGGTGGATCCATAGGTGGATTGTGAAAAGAACACACATGCAATGACACTGGTGGATCCATATGTGGTATGTGAAAAGAACACACATGCAATAACTCTAGTTGTTGTTAGTAAAAAGAACACACATGCAATGACACTGGTGGATCCATGTGTGGAATCTGAAGAGAACACACATGCAATGACTCTATTTGTTGTTAGTAAAAAGAACACACATGCAATGACTCTAGTTGTTGTTTGTAAAAAGAGTACACATGCAATGACATCTGGTATCCATGTGTGGTCTCAAGAGAACACACATTTTAATGACACTTGTGGATCCATATGTATGTGAAAAGAACACACATGTAATGACTCAGTTGTTTTTAGTAAAAGAACACACATGCAATGACACTTGTGGATCCATTTGTTGTCTGTTAATAGAACACACATGCAATGACTCTGGTTGTTGTTAGTAAAAAGAACACGCATGCAATGACACTGGTGGATCCATAGGTGGATTGTGAAAAGAAGACACATGCAATTACACTAGTGGATCAATATGTGGTATGTGAAAAGAACACACATGCAATGACTCCAGTTGTTGTTAGTTAAAAGAACACACATGCAATGACACTAGTGGATCCATGTGTGGTCTCTGAAGAGAACACACATTTCAATGACACTTGTGGATCCATATGTGGTATGTGAAAAGAACACACATGCAGTGACTCCAGTTGTTGTTAGGAAAAAGAACACACATGCAATGACACAGGGATCCATGTGTGGTCTCTAAAGAGAACACACATGCAATGACTCTGTTGTTAGTAAAAGAACACATGCAATGACTCTGGTTGTTGTTAGTAAAATTGCACACATGTAATGACATCTGGTGGATCCATGTGTGGTCTCAAGAGAACACACATTTCAATGACACTGTGGATCCGTAGGGTGGATTGTGAAAAGAACACACATGAAATGACTCTGGTTGTTGTTAGTAAAAGAACACACATGCAATGACACTGGTGGATCCATGTGTGGTCTCTGAAGAGAACACACATGCAATGACTCTAATTGTGGTTAATGAGAAGAACACACATTTCAATGACACTTGTGGATCGATATGTGGTATGTGAAAAGAACACAGATGCAATGACTCCAGTTGTTGTTAGTAAAAAGAGCACACATGTTATGACACTTGTGGATCCATGTGTGGTGTCTGAAGAGAATACACATTTCAATGACACTGGTGGATCCATATGTGGTATGTGATAATAATAGTCATGAAATGACTTCCGTTGTTGTTAGTAAAAAGAACACACATGCAATGACACTGGTGGATCCATGTGTGGTCTCTATAGAAAACACACATGCAATGACTCTGGTTGTTGTTAGTAAAAACAGCACACATGCAATGACACTAGTGGATCCATAGGTGGATTGTGAAAAGAACACACATGCAATGACACTGGTGGATCCATATGTGGTATGTGAAAAGAACACACATTAAATAACTCTAGTTGTTGTTAGTAAAAAGAACACACATGCAATGACACTGGTGGATCCATGTGTGGAATGTGAAGAGAACACACATGCAATGACTCTATTTGTTGTTAGTAAAAAGAACACACATGCAATGACTCTAGTTGTTGTTCGTAAAAAGAGCACACATGCAATGACACTGGTGTATCCATGTGTGGTCTCTGAAGAGAACACACATTTTAATGACACTTGTGGATCCATATGTCGTATGTGAAAAGAACACACATGTAATGACTCCAGTTGTTTTTAGTAAAAAGAACACACATGCAATGACACTAGTGGATCCATGTGTGGTCTCTTAAGAGAACACACATGCAATGACTCTGGTTGTTGTTAGTAAAAAGAACACGCATGCAATGACACTGGTGGATCCATAGGTGGATTGTGAAAAGAAGACACATGCAATTACACTAGTGGATCAATATGTGGTATGTGAAAAGAACACACATGCAATGACTCCAGTTGTTGTTAGTTAAAAGAACACACATGCAATGACACTAGTGGATCCATGTGTGGTCTCTGAAGAGAACACACATTTCAATGACACTAGTGGATCCATATGTGGTATGTGAAAAGAACACACATACAATGACTCTAGTTGTTGTTAGTAAAAAGAACACACATGCAATGACACTGGTGGATCCATGTGTGGAATCTGAAGAGAACACACATGCAATGACTCTATTTGTTGTTAGTAAAAAGAACACACATGCAATGACTCTAGTTGTTGTTTGTAAAAAGAGTACACATGCAATGACACTGGTGTATCCATGTGTGGTCTCTGAAGAGAACACACATTTTAATGACACTTGTGGATCCATATGTCGTATGTGAAAAGAACACACATGTAATGACTCCAGTTGTTTTTAGTAAAAAGAACACACATGCAATGACACTAGTGGATCCATGTGTGGTCTCTTAAGAGAACACACATGCAATGACTCTGGTTGTTGTTAGTAAAAAGAACACGCATGCAATGACACTGGTGGATCCATAGGTGGATTGTGAAAAGAAGACACATGCAATTACACTAGTGGATCAATATGTGGTATGTGAAAAGAACACACATGCAATGACTCCAGTTGTTGTTAGTTAAAAGAACACACATGCAATGACACTAGTGGATCCATGTGTGGTCTCTGAAGAGAACACACATTTCAATGACACTTGTGGATCCATATGTGGTATGTGAAAAGAACACACATGCAATGACTCCAGTTGTTGTTAGGAAAAAGAACACACATGCAATGACAGTGGTGGATCCATGTGTGGTCTCTAAAGAGAACACACATGCAATGACTCTGGTTGTTGTTAGTAAAAGAACACACATGCAATGACTCTGGTTGTTGTTAGTAAAAATTGCACACATGTAATGACACTGGTGGATCCATGTGTGGTCTCTGAAGAGAACACACATTTCAATGACACTGGTGGATCCATAGGTGGATTGTGAAAAGAACACACATGAAATGACTCTGGTTGTTGTTAGTAAAAGAACACACATGCAATGACACTGGTGGATCCATGTGTGGTCTCTGAAGAGAACACACATGCAATGACTCTAATTGTGGTTAATGAGAAGAACACACATTTCAATGACACTTGTGGATCGATATGTGGTATGTGAAAAGAACACAGATGCAATGACTCCAGTTGTTGTTAGTAAAAAGAGCACACATGTTATGACACTTGTGGATCCATGTGTGGTGTCTGAAGAGAATACACATTTCAATGACACTGGTGGATCCATATGTGGTATGTGATAATAATAGTCATGAAATGACTTCCGTTGTTGTTAGTAAAAAGAACACACATGCAATGACACTGGTGGATCCATGTGTGGTCTCTATAGAAAACACACATGCAATGACTCTGGTTGTTGTTAGTAAAAACAGCACACATGCAATGACACTAGTGGATCCATAGGTGGATTGTGAAAAGAACACACATGCAATGACACTGGTGGATCCATATGTGGTATGTGAAAAGAACACACATTTAATATATATAGTTGTTTTTTGTAAAAAGAACACACATGCAATGACACTGGTGGATCCATGTGTGGAATGTGAAGAGAACACACATGCAATGACTCTATTTGTTGTTAGTAAAAAGAACACACATGCAATGACTCTAGTTGTTGTTCGTAAAAAGAGCACACATGCAATGACACTGGTGTATCCATGTGTGGTCTCTGAAGAGAACACACATTTTAATGACACTTGTGGATCCATATGTCGTATGTGAAAAGAACACACATGTAATGACTCCAGTTGTTTTTAGTAAAAAGAACACACATGCAATGACACTAGTGGATCCATGTGTGGTCTCTTAAGAGAACACACATGCAATGACTCTGGTTGTTGTTAGTAAAAAGAACACGCATGCAATGACACTGGTGGATCCATAGGTGGATTGTGAAAAGAAGACACATGCAATTACACTAGTGGATCAATATGTGGTATGTGAAAAGAACACACATGCAATGACTCCAGTTGTTGTTAGTTAAAAGAACACACATGCAATGACACTAGTGGATCCATGTGTGGTCTCTGAAGAGAACACACATTTCAATGACACTTGTGGATCCATATGTGGTATGTGAAAAGAACACACATGCAATGACTCCAGTTGTTGTTAGGAAAAAGAACACACATGCAATGACTGTGGTGGATCCATGTGTGGTCTCTAAAGAGAACACACATGCAATGACTCTGATTGTTATTAGTAAAAGAACACACATGCAATGACTCTGGTTGTTGTTAGTAAAAATTGCACACATGTAATGACACTGGTGGATCCATGTGTGGTCTCTGAAGAGAACACACATTTCAATGACACTGGTGGATCCATATGTGGTATGTGAAAAGAACACACATGCAATGTCTCCAGTTGTTGTTAGAAAAAAGAACACACATGTAACGACACTGGTGGATCCATGTGTGGTCTCTGAAGAGAACACACGTGCAATGACTCTAGTTGTTGTTAGTAAAAAGAACACACATGCAATGACTCTAGTTGTTGTTAGTAAAAAGAGCACACATGAAATGACACTAGTGGATCCATGTGTGGTCTCTGAAGAGAACACACATTTCAATGACACTGGTGGATCCATATGTGGTATGTGAAAAGAACACACATGCAATGACTCTAGTTGTTGTTAGTAAAAAGAACACACATGCAATGACACTTATGGATCCATGTGTGGTCCCTGAAGAGAACACACATGCAATAACTCTAGCTATGGTTAATGAGAAGAACACACATTTCAATGACACTGGTGAATCCATATGTGGTATGTGAAAAGAATAGTCATGAAATGACTCCAGTTGTTATTAGTAAAAAGAGCACACATGCAATGACACTGGTGGATCCGTATGTGGAATGTGAAAAGAATAGTAATGAAATGACTCCAGTTGTTATTAGTAACAAGAGCACACATGTAATGACACTGGTGGATCCATGTGTGGTATGTGAAAATAACACACATGCAATGACTCTAGTTGTTGTTAGTAAAAAGAACACACGAGCAATGACACCGATGGATCCATGTGTAGTCTTTGAAGAGAACACACATCCAATGACTCTAGCTGTGGTTAATGAGAAAACACACATTTCAATGACACTAGTGGATCCATTGGTGGTATGTGAAAAGAATAGTCATGAAATGACTCTGGTTGTTGTTAGTAAAAACAACACACATGCAATGACACTGGTGGATCCATGTATGGTATGTGAAACGAACACACATGCAATGACTCTGTCTGTTGTTAGTAAAAAGAGCACACATGGAATGACACTGGTGGATACATAGGTGGATTGTGAAAAGAACACACATGCAAGGACTCTGGTTGTTGTTAGTAAAAAGAACACACATGCAATGACACTGGTGGATCCATGTGTGGTCTCTGAAGAGAACACACATGCAATGACTCTGGCTGTTGTTAGTAAAAAGAGCACACATGCAATGACACTGGTGGATCCATAGGTGGATTCTGAAAAGAACACAAATACAATGACTTTGGTTGTAGTTAGAAAAAAGAACACACATGCAATGACTCTAGCTGTGGTTAATGAGAAGAACAAACATTTCAATGACACTGGTGGATTCATATGTGGTATGTGAAAAGAATAGTCATGAAATGACTCAAGTTGTTGTTAGTAAAACGAACACACATGCAATGACACTGGTGGATCCATGTGTGGTATGTGAAAAGAACACACATGCAATGACTCTGGCTGTTGTTAGTCAAAAGAGCACACATGCAATAACACTGGTGGATCCATAGGTGGATTGTGAAAAAGAACACACATGCAATTACTCCAGTTGTTGTTAGTAAAAAGAACACACATGCAATGACAATGGTGGATCCATGTCTGGTCTTTGAAGAGAACACACATGCAATGACTCTGGTTGTTGTTAGTAAAAAGAGCACACATGCAATGAGACTGGTGGATCCATAGGTGGATTGTGAAAATAACACACATGCAATGAGACTGGTGGATCCATATGTGGTATGTGAAAAGAATAGTCATGAAATGACGCCAGTTGTTGTTAGTAAAAAGAACACACATGCAATGACACTGGTGGATCCATCTATGGTCTCTGAAGAGAACACACATGCAATGACTCTGGCTGTTGTTAGTAAAAAGAGCACACATGCAATGACACTGGTGGATCCATAGGTGGATTGTGAAAAGAACACACATGAAATGACTCTGGTTGTTGTTAGTAAAAGAACACACATGCAACGACACTGGTGGAGCCATGTGTGGTCTCTGAAGAGAACACACATGCAATCACTCTAGTTGTGGTTAATGAGAAGAACACACATTTCAATGACACTTGTGGATCGATATGTGGTATGTGAAAAGAACACAGATGCAATGACTCCAGTTGTTGTTAGTAAAAAGAGCACACATGTTATGACACTTGTGGATCCATGTGTGGTGTCTGAAGAGAATACACATTTCAATGACACTGGTGGATCCACATGTGGTATGTGATAATAATAGTCATGAAATGACTTCCGTTGTTGTTAGTAAAAAGAACACACATGCAATGACACTGGTGGATCCATGTGTGGTCTCTATAGAAAACACACACGCAATGACTCTGGTTGTTGTTAGTAAAAAGAGCACTGATGCAATGACACTGGTGGATCCATAGGTGGATTGTGAAAAGAACACACATGCAATGACACTGGTGGATCCATATGTGGTATGTGAAAAGAACACACATGCAATAACTCTAGTTGCTGTTAGTAAAAATAACACACATGCAATGACACTGGTGGATCCATGTGTGGAATCTGAAGAGAACACACATGCAATGACTCTATTTGTTGTTAGTAAAAAGAACACACATGCAATGACTCTAGTTGTTGTTCGTAAAAAGAGCACACATGCAATGACACTGGTGTATCCATGTGTGGTCTCTGAAGAGAACACACATTTTAATGACACTTGTGGATCCATATGTCGTATGTGAAAAGAACACACATGTAATGACTCCAGTTGTTTTTAGTAAAAAGAACACACATGCAATGACACTAGTGGATCCATGTGTGGTCTCTTAAGAGAACACACATGCAATGACTCTGGTTGTTGTTAGTAAAAAGAACACGCATGCAATGACACTGGTGGATCCATAGGTGGATTGTGAAAAGAAGACACATGCAATTACACTAGTGGATCAATATGTGGTATGTGAAAAGAACACACATGCAATGACTCCAGTTGTTATTAGTTAAAAGAACACACATGCAATGACACTAGTGGATCCATGTGTGGTCTCTGAAGAGAACACACATTTCAATGACACTTGTGGATCCATATGTGGTATGTGAAAAGAACACACATGCAATGACTCCAGTTGTTGTTAGGAAAAAGAACACACATACAATGACAGTGGTGGATCCATGTGTCGTCTCTAAAGAGAACACACATGCAATGACTCTGGTTGTTGTTAGTAAAAGAACACACATGCAATGACTCTGGTTGTTGTTACTAAAAATTGCACACAAGTAATGACACTGGTGGATCCATGTGTGGTCTCTGAAGAGAACACACATTTCAATGACACTGGTGGATCCATATGTGGTATGTGAAAAGAACACACATGCAATGTCTCCAGTTGTTGTTAGAAAAAAGAACACACCTGTAACGACACTGGTGGATCCATGTGTGGTCTCTGAAGAGAACACACGTGCAATGACTCTGGTTGTTGTTAGTAAAAAGAACACACATGCGATGACTCTAGTTGTTGTTAGTAAAAAGAGCACACATGAAATGACACTAGTGGATCCATGTGTGGTCTCTGAAGAGAACACACATTTCAATGACACTGGTGGATCCATATGTGGTATGTGAAAAGAACACACATGCAATGACTCTAGTTGTTGTTACTAAAAAGAACACACATGCAATGACACTTGTGGATCCATGTGTGGTCTCTGAAGAGAACACACATGCAATAACTCTAGCTATGGTTAATGAGAAGAACACACATTTCAATGACACTGGTGAATCCATATGTGGTATGTGAAAAGAATAGTCATGAAATGACTCCAGTTGTTATTAGTAAAAAGAGAATACATGCAATGACACTGGTGGATCCGTATGTGGAATGTGAAAAGAATAGTAATGAAATGACTCCAGTTGTTATTAGTAACAAGAGCACACATGTAATGACACTGGTGGATCCATGTGTGGTATGTGAAAATAACACACATGCAATGACTCTAGTTGTTGTTAGTAAAAAGAACACACGAGCAATGACACCGATGGATCCATGTGTAGTCTTTGAAGAGAACACACATCCAATGACTCTAGCTGTGGTTAATGAGAAGAACACACATTTCAATGACACTAGTGGATCCATTGGTGGTATGTGAAAAGAATAGTCATGAAATGACTCTGGCTGTTGTTAGTAAAAAGAACACACATGCAATGACACTGGTGGATCCATGTATGGTATGTGAAAAGAACACACATGCAATGACTCTGTCTGTTGTTAGTAAAAAGAGCACACGTGCAATGACACTGGTGGATACATAGGTGGATTGTGAAAAGTACACACATGCAATGACTCTGGTTGTTAGTAAAAAGAACACACATGCAATGACACTGGTGGATCCATGTGTGGTCTCTGAAGAGAACACACATGCAATGACTCTGGCTGTTGTTAGTAAAAAGAGCACACATGCAATAACACTGGTGGATCCATAGGTGGATTGTGAAAAGAACACAAATGCAATGACTCTGGTTGTAGGTAGTAATAAGAACACACATGCGATGAAACTGGTGGATCCATGTGTGGTCTCTGAAGAGAACACACATGTAATGACTCTAGTTGTGGTTAATGAAAAGAACAAACATTTCAATGACACTGGTGGATTCATATGTGGTATGTGAAGAGAATAGTCATGAAATGACTCAAGTTGTTGTTAGTAAAACGAACACACATGCAATGACACTGGTGGATCCATGTGTGGTATGTGAAAAGAACATACATGCAATGACTCTGGCTATTGTTAGTAAAAAGAGCACACATGCAATGACACTAGTGGATCCATAGGTGGATTGTGAAAAGAACACACATGCAATGAGACTGGTGGATCCATATGTGGTATGTGAAAAGAACACACATGCAATAACTCTAGTTGTTGTTAGTAAAAAGAACGCACATGCAATGACATTGGTGGATCCATGTGTGGAATCTGAAGAGAACACACATGCAATGACTCTGTTATTTGTTAGTAAAAAGAACACACATGCAATGACTCTAGTTGTTGTTAGTAAAAAGAGCACACATGCAATGACACTGGTGGATCCATGTGTGGTCTCTGAAGAGAACACACATTTTACTGACACTGGAGGATCCATATGTGGTATGTGAAAAGAATACACATGCAATGACTCCAGTTGTTGTTAGTCAAAAGAACACACATGCAATGACACTGGTGGATCCATGTGTGGTCTCTGAAGAGAATACACATGCAATGACTCTGGTTGTTAGTAAAAAGAACATGCATGCAATGACACTGGTGGATCCATAGGTGGATTGTGAAAAGAAGACACATGCAATTACACTTGTGGATCAATATGTGGTATGTGAAAAGAACACACATGCAATGACTCAAGTTGTTGTTAGTAAAAAGAACACACATGCAATGACACTAGTGGATCCATGTGTGGTCTCTGAAGAGAACACACAGTTCAATGACACTTGTGGATCCATATGTGGTATGTGAAAAGAACACACATGCAATGACTCTAGTTGTTGTTAGTAAAAAGAACACACTTGCAATGATAGTGGTGGATCCATGTGTGGTCTCTGAAGAGAACACACATGCAATAACTCTGGTTGTTGTTAGTAAAAGAAGACACATGCAATGACTCCAGTTGTTGTTAGTAAAAATTGCACACATGCAATGAAACTGGTGGATCCATGTGTGGTCTCTAAAGAGAACACACATTTCAATGACACTGGTGGATCCATATGTGGTATGTGAAAAGAACACACATACAATGTCTCCAGTTGTTGTTAGTAAAAAGAACAGACATGCAATGACACTGGTGGATCCATGTGTGGTCTCTGAAGAGAACACACATGCAATGACTCTGGTTGTTGTTAGTAAAAAGAACACACATACAATAACTCTAGTTGTTGTTAGTAAAAAGAGCACACATGAAATGACGCTGGTGGATCCATGTGTGGTCTCTGAAGAGAACACACATTTCAATGACACTGGTGGATCCATATGTGGTATGTGAAAAGAACACACATGCAATGACTCCAGTTGTTGTTAGTAAAAAGAACACACATGCAATGACACTGGTGGATCCATGTGTGTTCTCTGAAGAGAACACACATGCAATAAGTCTAGCTGTGGTTAACGAGAAGAACACATATTTCAATGACACTGGTGGATCCATATGTGGTATGTGAAAAGAATAGTCATGAAATGACTCCAGTTGTTATTAGTAAAAAGAGCACACATGCAATGACACTGGTGGATCCATATGTGGAATGTGAAAAGAATAGTCATGAAATGACTCCAGTTGTTATTAGTAAAAAGAGCACACATGCAATGAGACTGGTGGATCCATGTGTGGTATGTGAAAATAACACACATGCAATGACTCTAGTTGTTGTTAGTAAAAAGAACACACATGCAATGACACCGGTGGATCCATGTGTGGTCTTTGAAGAGAACACACATCCAATGACTCTAGCTATGGTTAATGAGAAGAACACACATTTCAATGACACTAGTGGATCCATAGGTGGTATGTGAAAAGAATAGTCATGAAATGACTCTGGTTGTTGTTAGTAAAAAGAACACACATGCAATGACACTGGTGGATCCATGTGTGGTATGTGAAAAGAACACACGTGCAATGACTCTGTCTGTTGTTAGTAAAAAGAGCACACATGCAATGACACTGGTGGATACATAGGTGGATTGTGAAAAGAACACACATGCAATGACTCTGGTTGTTAGTAAAAAGAACACACATGCAATGACACTGGTGGATCCATGTGTGGTATGTGAAAAGAACACACATGCAATGACTCTAGCTGTGGTTAATGAGAAGAACACACATGCAATGACACTGGTGGATCCATATGCGGTATGTGAAAAGAATAGTCATGAAATGACGCCAGTTGTTGTTAGTAAAAAGAACACACGTGCAATGACACTGGTGGATCCATGTGTGGTCTCTGAAGAGAACACACATGCAATGACTCTGGCTGTTGTTAGAATAAAGAGTGCACATGCAATGACACTGGTGGATCCATAGGTCGATTGTGAAAAGAACACACATGAAATTACTCTGGTTGTTGTTACTAAAAGAACACACATGCAATGACACTGGTGGATCCATGTGTGGTCTCTGAAGAGAACACACATGCAATGACTTTAGTTGTGGTTAATGAGAAGAACACACATTTCAATGACACTTGTGGATCCATATGTGGTATGTGAAAAGAACACAGATGCAATGACTCCAGTTGTTGTTAGTAAAAAGAGCACACATGTTATGACACTGGTGGATCCATGTGTGGTCTCTAAAGAGAACACACATTTCAATGAAACTGGAGGATCCGTATGTGGTATGTGAAAATAATAGTCATGAAATGACTCCTGTTGTTGTTAGTAAAAAGAACACACATGCAATGACACTGGTGGATCCATGTGTGGTCTCTCCAGAAAACACACATGCAATGACTCTGGTTGTTGTTAGTAAAAAGAGCACACATGCAATGACACTGGTGGATCCATAGGTGGATTGTGAAAAGAACACACATGCAATGACACTGGTGGATCCCTATGTGGTATGTGAAAAGAACACACATGCAATAACTGTAGTTGTTGTTAGTAAAAAGAACACACATGCAATGACACTGGTGGATTCATGTGTGGAATCTGAAGAGAACACACATTTTAATGACACTGGTGGATCCATATGTGGTATGTGAAAAGAACACACATGCAATGTCTCCAGTTGTTGTTAGTAAAAAGAACACACATGTAATGACACTGGTGGATCCATGTGTGGTCTCTGAAGAGAACACACATGCAATGACTCTGGTTGTTGTTAGTAAAAAGAACACACATGCAATGACTCTAGTTGTTGTTAGTAAAAAGAGCACACTTGAAATGACACTGGTGGATCCATGTGTGGTCTCTAAAGAGAACACACATTTCAATGACACTGGTGGATCCATATGTGGTATGTTAAAAGAACACACATGCAATGTCTCCAGTTGTTGTTAGTAAAAAGAACACACATGTAATGACACTGGTGGATCCATGTGTGGTCTCTGAAGAGAACACACATGCAATGACTCTGGTTGTTGTTAGTAAAAAGAACACACATGCAATGACTCTAGTTGTTGTTAGTAAAAAGAGCACACATGAAATGACACTAGTGGATCCATGTGTGGTCTCTAAAGAGAACACACATTTCAATGACACTAGTGGATCCATATGTGGTATGTGAAAAGAACAAACATGCAATGACTCCAGTTGTTGTTAGTAAAAAGAACGCACATGCAAATCTCCAGTTGTTGTTAGTAAAAAGAACACACATGCAATGACACTGGTGGATCCATGTGTGGTCTCTGAAGAGAACACACATGCAATGACTCTGGTTGTTGTTAGTAAAAAGAACACACATGCAATGACTCTAGTTGTTGTTAGTAAAAAGCGCACACATGAAATGACACTGGTGGATCCATGTGTGGTCTCTGAAGAGAACACACATTTCAATGACACTGGTGGATCCATATGTGTTATGTGAAAAGAACACACATGCAATGACTCCAGTTGTTGTTAGTAAAAAGAACACACATGCAATGACACTGGTGGATCCATGTGTGTTCCTTGAAGAGAACACACATGCAATAAGTCTAGCTGTGGTTAACGAGAAGAACACATATTTCAATGACACTGGTGGATCCAGATGTGGTATGTGAAAAGAATAGTCATGAAATGACTCCAGTTGTTAATAGTAAAAAGAGCACACATGCAATGACACTGGTGGATCCATATGTGGAATGTGAAAAGAATAGTCATGAAATGACTCCAGTTGTTATTAGTAAAAAGAGCACACATGCAATGAGACTGGTGGATCCATGTGTGGTATGTGAAAATAACACACATGCAATGACTCTAGTTGTTGTTAGTAAAAAGAACACACATGCAATGACACCGGTGGATCCATGTGTGGTCTTTGAAGAGAACACACATCCAATGACTCTAGCTATGGTTAATGAGAAGAACACACATTTCAATGACACTAGTGGATCCATAGGTGGTATGTGAAAAGAATAGTCATGAAATGACTCTAGTTGTTGTTAGTAAAAAGAACACACATGCAATGACACTGGTGGATCCATGTGTGGTATGTGAAAAGAACACACGTGCAATGACTCTGTCTGTTGTTAGTAAAAAGAGCACACATGCAATGACTCTGGTGGATACATAGGTGGATTGTGAAAAGAACACACATGCAATGACTCTGGTTGTTGTTAGTAAAAAGAACACACATGTAATGACACTGGTGGATCCATGTGTGGTATGTGAAAAGAACACACATGCAATGACTCTAGCTTTGGTTAATGAGAAGAACACGCATGCAATGACACTGGTGGATCCATATGTGGTATGTCAAAAGAATAGTCATGAAATGACGCCAGTTGTTGTTAGTAAAAAGAACACACGTGCAATGACACTGGTGGATCCATGTGTGGTCTCTTAAGAGAACACACATGCAATGACTCTGGCTGTTGTTAGTAAAAAGAGCGCACATGCAATGACACTGGTGGATCCATAGGTCGATTGTGAAAAGAACACACATGAAATGACTCTGGTTGTTGTTACTAAAAGAACACACATGCAATGACACTGGTGGATCCATGTGTGGTCTCTGAAGAGAACACACATGCAATGACTCTAGTTGTGGTTAATGAGAAGAACACACATTTCAATGACACTTGTGGATCCATATGTGGTATGTGAAAAGAACACAAATGCAATGACTCTAGTTGTTGTTAGTAAAAAGAGCACACATGTTATGACACTTGTGGATCCATGTGTGGTCTCTGAAGAGAACACACATTTCAATGACACTGGTGGATCCATATGTGGTATGTGAAAATGATAGTCATGAAATCACTCCCGTTGTTGTTAGTAAAAAGAACACACATGCAATGACACTGGTGGATCCATGTGTGGTCTCTACAGAAAACACACATGCAATGACTCTGGTTGTTGTTAGTAAAAAGAGCACACATGCAATGACACTGGTGGATCCATAGGTGGATTGTGAAAAGAACACACATGCAATGACACTGGTGGATCCATATGTGGTATGTGAAAAGTACACACATGCAATAACTCTAGTTGTTGTTAGTAAAAAGAACACACATGCAATGACACTGGTGGATCCATGTGTGGAATCTGAAGAGAACACACATGCAATGACTCTATTTGTTGTTAGTAAAAACAACACACATGAAATGACTCTGGTTGTTGTTAGTAAAAAGAGAACACATGCAATGACACTGGTGGATCCATGTGTGGTCTCTGAAGAGAACACACATTTTAATGACACTGGTGGATCCATATGTGGTATGTGAAAAGAACACACATGTGGTGACTCAAGTTTTTGTTAGTAAAAAGAACACACATGCAATGACACTGGTGGATCCATGTGTGGTCTCTGAAGAGAACACACATGCAATGACTCTGGTTGTTGTTAGTAAAAAGAACACGCATGCAATGACACTGGTGGATCCATAGGTGGATTGTGAAAAGAAGACACATGCAATTACACTGGTAGATCAATATGTGGTATGTGAAAAGAACACACATGCAATGACTCTAGTTGTTGTTAGTAAAAAGAACACACATGCAATGACACTAGTGGATCCATGTGTGGTCTCAGAAGAGAACACACATTTCAATGACACTTGTGGATCCATATGTGGTATGTGAAAAGAACACACATGCAATGACTCCAGTTGTTGTTAGTAAAAAGAACACACATGCAATGACAGTGGTGGATCCATGTGTGGTCTCTGAAGAGAACACACATGCAATGACTCTAGTTATTGTTAGTAAAAGAACACACATGCAATGACTCTGGTTGTTGTTAGTAAAAATTGCACACATGCAATGACACTGGTGGATCCATGTGTGTTCTCTGAAGAGAACACACATTTCAATGACACTGGTGGATCCATATGTGGTATGTGAAAAGAACACACATGCAATGTCTTTAGTTGTTGTTAGTAAAAAGAACACACATGTAATGACACTGGTGGATCCATGTGTGGTCTCTGAAGAGAACAGACATGCCATGACTCTGGTTGTTGTTAGTAAAAAGAACACACATGCAATGACTCTAGTTGTTGTTAGTAAAAAAGATCACACATGAAATGACACTGGTGGATCCATGTGTGGTCTCTGAAGAGAACACACATTTCAATGACACTGGTGGATCCATATGTGGTATGTGAAAAGAACACACATACAATGACTCTAGTTGTTGTTAGTAAAAAGAACACACATGCAATGACACTGGTGGATCCATGTGTGGTCTTTGAAGAGAACACACATGCAATAATCTAGCTGTGGTTAATGAGAAGAACACACATTTCAATGACACTGGTGAATCCATATGTGGTATGTGAAAAGAATAGTCATGAAATGACTCTAGTTGTTATTAGTAAAAAGAGCACACATGCAATGACACTGGTGGATCCATATGTGGAATGTGAAAAGAACAGTAATGAAATGACTCCAGTTGTTATTCGTTACAAGAGCACACATGCAATGACACTGGTGGATCCATGTGTGGTATGTGCAAATAACACACATGCAATGACTCTAGTTGTTGTTAGTAAAAAGAACACACATGCAATGACACCGGTGGATCCATGTGTGGTCTTTGAAGGGAACACACATCCAATGACTCTAGCTGTGGTTAATGAGAAGAACACACATTTCAATGACACTAGTGGATCCATTGGTGGTATGTGAAAAGAATAGTCATGAAATGACTCTGGTTGTTTTTAGTAAAAAGAACACGCATGCAATGACACTGGTGGATCCATGTATGGTATGTGAAAAGAACACACATGCAATGACTCTGTTTGTTGTTAGTAAAAAGACCGTGCATTCAATGACACTGGTGGATACATAGGTGGATTGTGAAAAGAACACACATACAATGACTCTGGTTGTTGTTAGTAAAAAGAACACACATGCAATGACACTGGTGGATCCATGTGTGGTCTCTAAAGAGAACACACATGCAATGACTCTGGCTGTTGTTAGTAAAAAGAGCACACATGCAATGACACTTGTGGATCCATAGGTGGATTGTGAAAAGAACACAAATGCAATGAGTCTGGTTGTAGTTAGTAAAAAGAACACACATGCAATGAAACTGGTGGATCCATGTGTGGTCTCTGAAGAGAACACACATGCAATGACTCTAGGTGTGGTTAATGAGAAGAACAAACATTTCAATGACACTGGTGGATTCATATGTGGTATGTGAAAAGAATAGTCATGAAATGACTCAAGTTGTTGTTAGTAAAACGAACACACATGCAATGACACTGGTGGATCCATGTGTGGTATGTGAAAAGAACACACATGCAATGACTCCGGCTGTTGTTAGTCAAAAGAGCACACATGCAATGACACTGGTGGATCCATAGGTGGATTGTGAAAAAGAACACACATGCAATGACTCCAGTTGTTGTTAGTAAAAAGAACACACATGCAATGACTCTGGTTGTTGTTAGTAAAAAGAGCACACATGCAATGAGACTGGTGGATCCATAGGTGGATTGTGAAAATAACACACATGCAATGACACTGGTGGATCCATATGTGGTATGTGAGAAGAACACACATGCAATGACTCTAGTTGTTGTTAGTAAAAAGAACACAGATGCAATGACATTGGTGGATCCATGTGTGGTCTTTCAAGAGAACACACATTTCAATGACACAGGTGGATCCATATGTGGTATGTGAAAAGAACACACATGCAATGACTCAAGTTGTTGTTAGTCAAAATAACACACATGCAATGTCACTGGTGGATGCATGTGTGATCTCTGAAGAGAACACACGTGCAATGACTCTGGTTGTTGTGAGTAAAAAGAACACACATGCAGTGACATTGGTGGATACATGCGTGGTCTCTGAAAAGAACACACATTTCAATGACACTGGTGGATCCATGTTTGGTATGTGAAAAGAACACACATGCAATGACTCCAATTATTGATAGTAAAAAGAACACACCTGCAATGACACTGGTGGATCGATGTGTGGTCGCTGAAGAGAACACACATGCAATTACTCTAGCTGTGGTTAAGGAGAAGAACACACATTTCAATGACACTGGTGGATCCATATGTGGTATGTGAAAAGAATAGTCATGAAATGACTCCACTTGTTGTTAGTAAAAAGAACACACATGCAATGACACTGGTGGATCCATGTGTGGTCTCTGAAGAGAACGCACATGCAATGACTGCTATTGTTAGTAAAAGAGCACACATGCAATGACACCTTTGGATACATATGTGGTTTTTGAAAAGAACACACATGCAATGACTCTGGTTGTTGTTAGTAAAAAGAACACACATGCAATGACACTGGTGGATCCATGTGTGGTCTCTGAAGAGAATACACATGCAATGACTCTAGCTGTGGTTAATGAGAAGAACACACATTTCAATGACACTGGTGGATCCATATGTGGTATGTGAAAAGAACACACATGCAATGACTCCAGTTGTTGTTAGTAAAAAGAGCACACATGCAATGACACTGGTGGATCCATGTGTGGTCTCTGAAGAGAACACACATTTCAATAAAACTAGTGGATCCATATGTGGTATGTGAAAATAATAGTCATGAAAAGACTCCAGTTGTTGTTAGTAAAAAGAACACACATGCAATGACACTGGTGGATCTATGTGTGGTCTCTAAAGAGAACACACATGCAACGACTCTAGTTGTTATTAGTAAAAAGAGCAAACATGCAATGACACTGGTGGATCCATAGGTGGATTGTGAAAAGAACACACATGCAATGACTCTGGTTGTTGTTAGTAAAAAGAACACACATGCAATGACACTGGTGGATCCATGTGTGGTCTCTAAAGAGAACACACATTTCAATGACACTGGTGGATCCATATGTGGTATGTGAAAAGAACACACATGCAATGACTCTAGTTGTTGTTAGTAAAAAAGAACACACATGCAATGACATTGGTGGATCCATGTGTGGTCTCTCAAGAGAACACACATGCAATGACTCTGGTTGTTGTTAGTAAAAAGAGCACACATGCAATGACATTGGTGGATCCATGTGAGGTCTCTAAAGAGAACACACATTTCGATGACACTGGTGGATCCATATGTGGTATGTGAAAAGAACACACATGCAATGACTCCAGTTGTTGTTAGTAAAAAAGAACACACAGGCAATGACACTGGTGGATCCATGTGTGGTCTCTGAAGAGGACACACATGCAATAACTCTGGTTGTTGTTAGTAAAAAGAACACACATGCAATGACACTGGTGGATCCATTGGTGGATTGTCAAAAAAACATGCAATGACACTAGTGGATCCATATGTGGTATGTGAAAAGAACACACATGCAATGACTCCAGTTGTTGTTAGTAAAAATAACACACATGCAATGACACTGGTGGATCCATGTGTGGTTTCTAAATAGAACACATCTTTCAATTACAGTGGTGGATCCATATGTGGTATGTGAAAAGAACACACATGCAATGACTCCAGTTGTTGTTAGTAAAAAGAGCACACATGTTATGACACTGGTGGATCCATGTGTGGTCTCTGAAGAGAACACACATTTCAATGACACTCGTGGATCCATATGTGGTATGTTAAAAGAACACACATGCAATGTCTCCAGTTGTTGTTAGTAAAAAGAACACACATGTAATGACACTAGTGGATCCATGTGTGGTCTCTGAAGAGAACACACATGCAATGACTCTGGTTGTTGTTAGTAAAAAGAACACACATGCAATGACTCTAGTTGTTGTTAGTAAAAAAGATCACACATGAAATGACACTGGTGGATCCATGTGTGGTCTCTGAAGAGAACACACATTTCAATGACACTGGTGGATCCATATGTGGTATGTGAAAAGAACACACATACAATGACTCTAGTTGTTGTGAGTAAAAAGAACACACATGCAATGACACTGGTGGATCCATGTGTGGTCTTTGAAGAGAACACACATGCAATAATCTAGCTGTGGTTAATGAGAAGAACACACATTTCAATGACACTGGTGAATCCATATGTGGTATGTGAAAAGAATAGTCATGAAATGACTCCAGTTGTTATTAGTAAAAAGAGCACACATGCAATGACACTGGTGGATCCATATGTGGAATATGAAAAGAACAGTAATGAAATGACTCCAGTTGTTATTCGTTACAAGAGCACACATGCAATGACACTGGTGGATCCATGTGTGGTATGTGCAAATAACACACATGCAATGACTCTAGTTGTTGTTAGTAAAAAGAACACACATGCAATGACACCGGTGGATCCATGTGTGGTCTTTGAAGGGAACACACATCCAATGACTCTAGCTGTGGTTAATGAGAAGAACACACATTTCAATGACACTAGTGGATCCATTGGTGGTATGTGAAAAGAATAGTCATGAAATGACTCTGGTTGTTTTTAGTAAAAAGAACACGCATGCAATGACACTGGTGGATCCATGTATGGTATGTGAAAAGAACACACATGCAATGACTCTGTTTGTTGTTAGTAAAAAGAGCGTGCATGCAATGACACTGGTGGATACATAGGTGGATTGTGAAAAGAACACACATACAATGACTCTGGTTGTTGTTAGTAAAAAGAAAACACATGCAATGACACTGGTGGATCCATGTGTGGTCTCTGAAGAGAACACACATGCAATGACTCTGGCTGTTGTTAGTAAAAAGAGCACACATGCAATGACACTTGTGGATCCATAGGTGGATTGTGAAAAGAACACAAATGCAATGAGTCTGGTTGTAGTTAGTAAAAAGAACACACATGCAATGAAACTGGTGGATCCATGTGTGGTCTCTGAAGAGAACACACATGCAATGACTCTAGCTGTGGTTAATGAGAAGAACAAACATTTCAATGACACTGGTGGATTCATATGTGGTATGTGAAAAGAATAGTCATGAAATGACTCAAGTTGTTGTTAGTAAAACGAACACACATGCAATGACACTGGTGGATCCATGTGTGGTATGTGAAAAGAACACACATGCAATGACTCCGGCTGTTGTTAGTCAAAAGAGCACACATGCAATGACACTGGTGGATCCATAGGTGGATTGTGAAAAAGAACACACATGCAATGACTCCAGTTGTTGTTAGTAAAAAGAACACACATGCAATGACACTGGTGGATCCATGTGTTGTCTTTGAAGAGAACACACATGCAATGACTCTGGTTGTTGTTAGTAAAAAGAGCACACATGCAATGAGACTGGTGGATCCATAGGTGGATTGTGAAAATAACACACATGCAATGACACTGGTGGATCCATATGTGGTATGTGAGAAGAACACACATGCAATGACTCTAGTTGTTGTTAGTAAAAAGAACACAGATGCAATGACATTGGTGGATCCATGTGTGGTCTTTCAAGAGAACACACATTTCAATGACACAGGTGGATCCATATGTGGTATGTGAAAAGAACACACATGCAATGACTCCAGTTGTTGTTAGTAAAAATAACACACATGCAATGACACTGGTGGATCCATGTGTGATCTCTGAAGAGAACACACGTGCAATGACTCTGGTTGTTGTGAGTAAAAAGAACACACATGCAGTGACACTGGTGGATACATGCGTGGTCTCTGAAAAGAACACACATTTCAATGACACTGGTGGATCCATGTTTGGTATGTGAAAAGAACACACATGCAATGACTCCAATTATTGATAGTAAAAAGAACACACCTGCAATGACACTGGTGGATCGATGTGTGGTCGCTGAAGAGAACACACATGCAATTACTCTAGCTGTGGTTAATGAGAAGAACACACATTTCAATGACACTGGTGGATCCATATGTGGTATGTGAAAAGAATAGTCATGAAATGACTCCACTTGTTGTTAGTAAAAAGAACACACATGCAATGACACTGGTGGATCCATGTGTGGTCTCTGAAGAGAACACACATGCAATGACTCTGGCTATTGTTAGTAAAAAGAGCGCACATGCAATGACACTGCTGGATCCATAGGTGGATTTTGAAAAGAACACACATGCAATGACTCTGGTTGTTGTTAGTAAAAAGAACACACATGCAATGACACTGGTGGATCCATGTGTGGTCTCTGAAGAGAATACACATGCAATGACTCTAGCTGTGGTTAATGAGAAGAACACACATTTCAATGACACTGGTGGATCAATATGTGGTATGTGAAAAGAACACACATGCAATGACTCCAGTTGTTGTTAGTAAAAAGAGCACACATGCAATGACACTAGTGGATCCATGTGTGGTCTCTGAAGAGAACACACATTTCAATAACACTAGTGGATCCATATGTGGTATGTGAAAATAATAGTCATGAAAAGACTCCAGTTGTTGTTAGTAAAAAGAACACACATGCAATGACACTGGTGGATCTATGTGTGGTCTCTAAAGAGAACACACATGCAACGACTCTAATTGTTATTAGTAAAAAGAGCAAACATGCAATGACACTGGTGGATCCATAGGTGGATTGTGAAAAGAACACACATGCAATGACTCTGGTTGTTGTTAGTAAAAAGAACACACATGCAATGACACTGGTGGATCCATGTGTGGTCTCTGAAGAGAACACACATTTCAATGACACTGGTGGATCCATATGTGGTATGTGAAAAGAACACACATGCAATGACTCTAGTTGTTGTTAGTAAAAAGAAAACACATGCAATGACACTGGTGGATCCATGTGTGGTCTCTGAAGAGAACACACATGCAATGACTCTGGTTGTTGTTAGTAAAAAGAACACACATGCAATGACTCTGGTTGTTGTTAGTAAAAAGAGCACACATGCAATGACATTGGTGGAACCATGTGAGGTCTCTAAAGAGAACACACATTTCGATGACACTGGTGGATCCATATGTGGTATGTGAAAAGAACACACATGCAATGACTCCAGTTGTTGTTAGTAAAAAAGAACACACAGGCAATGACACTGGTGGATCCATGTGTGGTCACTGAAGAGGACACACATGCAATAACTCTAGTTGTTGTTAGTAAAATGAACACACATGCAATGACACTGGTGGATCCATTGGTGGATTGTCAAAAAAAACATGAAATGACACTAGTGGATCCATATGTGGTATGTGAAAAGAACACACATGCAATGACTCGAGTTGTTGTTAGTAAAAAGAACACACATGCAATGACACTGGTGGATCCACTGTGGTTTCTGAAGAGAACACACATTTCAATGACAGTGGTGGATCCATATGTGGTATGTGAAAAGAACACACATGCAATGACTCCAGTTGTTGTTAGTAAAAAGAGCACACATGTTATGACACTGGTGAATCCATGTGTGGTCTCTGAAGAGAACACACATTTCAATGACACTCATGGATCCATATGTGGTATTTGAAAATAATAGTCATGAAATGACTCCCGTTGTTGTTAGTAAAAAGAACACACATGCAATGACACTGGTGGATCCATGTGTGGTCTTTGAAGAAAACACACATGCAATGACTCTGGTTGTTGTTAGTAGAAAGAGCACACATGCAATGACACTAGTGGATCCATAGGTGGATTGTGAAAAGAACATACATGCAATGACACTTGTGTATCCATATGTGGTATGTGAAAAGAACATACATGCAATAACTCTAGTTGTCGTTAGTAAAAAGAACACACATGCAATGACACTGGTGGATCCATGTGTGGAATCTGAAGAGAACACACATGCAATGACTGTTTGTTGTTAGTAAAAAGAACTCACATGCAATGACTCTAGTTGTTGTTAGTAAAAAGAGCACACATGCAATGACACTGGTGGATCCATGTGTGGTCTCTGAAGAGTACACACATTTTAATGACACTGGTGGATCCATATGTGGTATGTGAAAAGAACACACATGCAATGACTCCAGTTGTTGTTAGTAAAAAGAACACACATGCAATGACACTGGTGGATCCATGTGTGGTCTCTTAAGAGAACACACATGCAATGACTCTGGTTGTTGTTAGTAAAAAGAACACGCATGCAATGACACTGGTGGATCCATAGGTGGATTGTGAAAAGAAGACAAATGCAATTACACTGGTGGATCAATATGTGGTATGTGAAAAGAACACACATGCAATGACTCCAATTGTTGTTAGTAAAAAAACACACATGCAATGACACTAGTGGATCCATGTGTGGTCTCTAAAGAGAACACATATTTCAATGACACTTGTGGATCGATATGTGGTATGTGAAAAGAACACACATGCAATGACTCCAGTTGTTGTTAGTAAAAAGAACACACATGCAATGACAGTGGTGGATCCATGTGTGGTCTCTGAAGAGAACACACATGCAATAACTCTGGTTGTTGTTAGTAAACGAACACACATGCAATGACTCTAGTTGTTGTTACTAAAAATTACACACATGCAATGAAACTGGTGGATCCATGTGTGGTCTCTGAAGGAACACACATTACAATGACACTGGTGGATCCATATGTGGTATGTGAAAAGAACACACATGCAATGACTCCAGTTGTTGTTAGTAAAAATAACACACATGCAATGACACTGGTGGATCCATGTGTGGTCTCTGAAGAGAACACACATGCAATGACTCTGGTTGATGTTAGTAAAAAGAACACACATGCAATGACTCTAGTTGTTGTTAGTAAAAAGAGCACACATGAAATGACACTAGTGGATCCATGTGTGGTCTCTGAAGAGAACACACATTTCAATGACACTAGTGGATCCATATGTGGTATGTGAAAAGAACACACATACAATGACTCTAGTTGTTGTTAGTAAAAAGAACACACATGCAATGACACTGGTGGATCCATGTGTGGTCTCTGAAGAGAACACACATGCAATAACTCTAGCTGTGGTTAATGAGAAGAACACACATTTCAATGACACTAGTGAATCCATATGTGGTATGTGAAAAGAATAGTCATGAAATGACTCCAGCTGTTATTAGTAAAAAGAGCACACATGCAATAACACTGGTGGATCCATATGTGGAATGTGAAAAGAATAGTAATGAAATGACTCCAGTTGTTATTAGTTACAAGAGCACACATGCAATGACACTGGTGGATCCATGTGTGGTATGTGAAAATAACACACATGCAATGACTCTAGTTGTTGTTAGTAAAAAGAACACACATGCAATGACACCGATGGATCCATGTGTGGTCTTTGAAGGGAACACACATCCAATGACTCTAGCTGTGGTTAATGAGAAGAACACACATTTCAATGAAACTAGTGGATCCATTGGTGGTATGTGAAAAGAA
Organism: Avena insularis; assembly: GCA_023614405.1. NCBI lineage: Eukaryota > Viridiplantae > Streptophyta > Magnoliopsida > Poales > Poaceae > Avena > Avena insularis. The sequence continues at coordinate 28,258 of JAJUPC010000606.1, read as the reverse complement.
TAGTCATGAAATGACTCTGGTTGTTGTTAGTAAAAAGAACACACATGCAATGACTCTGTTTGTTGTTAGTAAAAAGAGCACACATTCAATGACACTGGTGGATACATAGGTGGATTGTGAAAAGAACACACATGCAATGACTCTGGTTGTTGTTAGTAAAAAGAACACACATGCAATGACACTGATGGATCCATGTGTGGTCTCTCAAGAGAACACACATGCAATGACTCTGGCTGTTGTTAGTAAAAAGAGCACACATGCAATGACACTTGTCGATCCATAGGTGGATTGTGAAAAGAACACAAATGCAATGACTCTGGTTGTAGTTAGTAAAAAGAACACACATGCAATGAAACTGGTGGATCCATGTGTGGTCTCTGAAGAGAACACACATGCAATGACTCTAGCTGTGGTTAATGAGAAGAACAATCATTTCAATGACACTGGTGGATTCATATGTGGCATGTGAAAAGAATAGTCATGAAATGACTCAAGTTGTTGTTAGTAAAACGAACACACATGCAATGACACTGGTGGATCCATGTGTGGTATGTGAAAAGAACACACATGCAATGACTCCGGCTGTTGTTAGTCAAAAGAGCACACATGCAATGACACTGGTGGATCCATAGGTGGATTGTGAAAAAGAACACACATGCAATGACTCCAGTTGTTATTAGTAAAAAGAACACACATGCAATGACAATGGTGGATCCATGTGTGGTCTTTGAAGAGAACACACATGCAATGACTCTGGTTGTTGTTAGTAAAAAGAGCACACATGCAATGAGACTGGTGGATCCATAGGTGGATTGTGAAAATAACACACATGCAATGACACTGGTGGATCCATATGTGGTATGTGAGAAGAATACACATGCAATGACTCTAGTTGTTGTGAGTAAAAAGAACACAGATGCAATGACAATGGTGGATCCATGTGTGGTCTTTCAAGAGAACACACATTTCAATGACACTGGTGGATCCATGTTTGGTATGTGAAAAGAACACACATCCAATGACTCCAATTATTGATAGTAAAAAGAACACACATGCAATGACACTGGTGGATCGATGTGTGGTCGCTGAAGAGAACACACATGCAATTACTCTAGCTGTGGTTAATGAGAAGAACACACATTTCCATGACACTGGTGGATCCATATGTGGTATGTGAAAAGAACACACATGCAATGACTCTAGTTGTTGTTAGTAAAAAGAACACACATGCAATGACACTGGTGGATCCATGTGTGGTCTCTGAAGAGAACACACATGCAATAACTCTAGCTGTGGTTAATGAGAAGAACACACATTTCAATGACACTAGTGAATCCATATGTGGTATGTGAAAAGAATAGTCATGAAATGACTCACTTTATTAGTAAAAAGAGCACACATGCAATAACACTGTGGATCCATATGGAAATGAAAAAAGAATAGTAATGAAATGACCCAGAATGTGAAAAGAAATAGTAATGAAATGACTCGCTTGTTATTAGTTACAAGAGCACACATGCAATGACACTGGTGGATCCATGTGTGGTATGTGAAAATAACACACATGCAATGACTCTAGTTGTTGTTAGTAAAAAGAACACACATGCAATGACACCGATGGATCCATGTGTGGTCTTTGAAGGGAACACACATCCAATGACTCTAGCTGTGGTTAATGAGAAGAACACACATTTCAATGAAACTAGTGGATCCATTGGTGGTATGTGAAAAGAATAGTCATGAAATGACTCTGGTTGTTGTTAGTAAAAAGAACACACATGCAATGACTCTGTTTGTTGTTAGTAAAAAGAGCACACATTCAATGACACTGGTGGATACATAGGTGGATTGTGAAAAGAACACACATGCAATGACTCTGGTTGTTGTTAGTAAAAAGAACACACATGCAATGACACTGGTGGATCCATGTGTGGTCTCTGAAGAGAACACACATGCAATGACTCTGGCTGTTTTTAGTAAAAAGAGCACACATGCAATGACACTTGTGGATCCATAGGTGGATTGTGAAAAGAACAAAATGCAATGACTCTGGTTGTAGTTAGTAAAAAGAACACACATGCAATGAAACTGGTGGATCCATGTGTGGTCTCTGAAGAGAACACACATGCAATGACTCTAGCTGTGGTTAATGAGAAGAACAAACATTTCAATGACACTGGTGGATTCATATGTGGTATGTGAAAAGAATAGTCATGAAATGACTCAAGTTGTTAGTTAAAAGACCACACATGCAATGACACTGGTGGATCCATGTGTGGTATGTGAAAAGAACACACATGCAATGACTCCAGTTGTTGTTAGTAAAAAGAACACACATGCAATGACAATGGTGGATCCATGTGTGGTCTTTGAAGAGAACACACATGCAATGACTCTGGTTGTTGTTAGTAAAAAGAGCACACATGCAATGAGACTGGTGGATCCATAGGTGGATTGTGAAAATAACACACATGCAATGACACTGGTGGATCCATATGTGGTATGTGAGAAGAATACACATGCAATGACTCTAGTTGTTGTGAGTAAAAAGAACACAGATGCAATGACAATGGTGGATCCATGTGTGGTCTTTCAAGAGAACACACATTTCAATGACACTGGTGGATCCATGTTTGGTATGTGAAAAGAACACACATCCAATGACTCCAATTATTGATAGTAAAAAGAACACACATGCAATGACACTGGTGGATCGATGTGTGGTCGCTGAAGAGAACACACATGCAATTACTCTAGCTGTGGTTAATGAGAAGAACACACATTTCAATGACACTAGTGGATCCATATGTGGTATGTGAAAATAATAGTCATGAAATGACTCCACTTGTTGTTAGTAAAAAGAACACACATGCAATGACACTGGTGGATCCATGTGTGGTCTCTGAAGAGAACGCACATGCAATGACTCTGGCTATTGTTAGTAAAAAGAGCACACATGCAATGACACTGCTGGATCCATAGGTGGATTTTGAAAAGAACACACATGCAATGACACTGGTGGATCCATGTGTGGTCTCTGAAGAGAACACACATGCAATGACTCTAGCTGTGGTTAATGAGAAGAACACACATTTCAATGACACTGGTGGATCCATATGTGGTATGCGAAAAGAACACACATGCAATGACTCTAGTTGTTGTTAGTAAAAAGAGCACACATGCAATGACACTGGTGGATCCATGTGTGGTCTCTAAAGAGAACACACATTTCAATAACACTGGTGGATCCATATGTGGTATGTGAAAATAATAGTCATGAAAAGACTCCAGTTGTTGTTAGTAAAAAGAACACACATGCAATGACACTGGTGGATCTATGTGTGGTCTCTAAAGAGAACACACATGCAATGACTCTAGTTGTTATTAGTAAAAAGAGCAAACATGCAATAACACTGGTGGATCCATAGGTGGATTGTGAAAAGAACACACATGCAATGACACTGGTGGATCCATGTGTGGTCTCTGAAGAGGACACACATGCAATAACTCTGGTTGTTTTTAGTAAAAAGAACACACATGCAATGACACTGGTGGATCCATAGGTGGATTGTCAAAAAAAAACACATGCAATGACACTAGTGGATCCATATGTGGTATGTGAAAAGAACACACATGCAATGACTCCAGTTGTTGTTAGTAAAAAGAACACACATGCAATGACACTGGTGGATCCATGTGTGTTTTCTGAAGAGAACACACATTTCAATGACAGTGGTGGATCCATATGTGGTATGTGAAAAGAACACACATGCAGTGACTCCAATTGTTGTTAGTAAAAAGAGCACACATGTTATGACACTGGTGGATCCATGTGTGGTCTCTGAAGAGAACACACATTTCAATGACACTCGTGGATCCATATGTGGTATGTGAAAATAATAGTCATGAAATGACTCCAGTTGTTGTTAGTAAAAAGAACACACATGCAATGACACTGGTGTATCCATGTGTGGTCTCTGAAGAGAACACACATTTCAATGACACTGGTGGATCCATATGTGGTATGTGAAAAGAACACACATGCAATGACTCTAGTTGTTGTTAGTAAAAAGAACACACATGCAATGACACTGGTGGATCCATGTGTGGTCTCTGAAGAGAACACACATGCAATGACTCTGGTTGTTGTTAGTAAAAAGAACACACATGCAATGACTCTGGTTGTTGTTAGTAAAAAGAGCACACATGCAATGACATTGGTGGATCCATGTGAGGTCTCTGAAGAGAACACACATTTCGATGACACTGGTGGATCCATATGTGGTATGTGAAAAGAACACACATGCAATGACTCCAGTTGTTGTTAGTAAAAAAGAACACACAGGCAATGACACTGGTGGATCCATGTGTGGTCACTGAAGAGGACACACATGCAATAACTCTAGTTGTTGTTAGTAAAAAGAACACACATGCAATGACACTGGTGGATCCATTGGTGGATTGTCAAAAAAAACATGCAATGACACTAGTGGATCCATATGTGGTATGTGAAAAGAACACACATGCAATGACTTGAGTTGTTGTTAGTAAAAAGAACACACATGCAATGACACTGGTGGATCCACTGTGGTTTCTGAAGAGAACACACATTTCAATGACAGTGGTGGATCCATATGTGGTATGTGAAAAGAACACACATGCAATGACTCCAGTTGTTGTTAGTAAAAAGAGCACACATGTTATGACACTGGTGGATCCATGTGTGGTCTCTGAAGAGAACACACATTTCAATGACTCTCGTGGATCCATATGTGGTATGTGAAAATAATAGTCATGAAATGACTCCCGTTGTTGTTAGTAAAAAGAACACACATGCAATGACACTGGTGGATCCATGTGTGGTCTTTGAAGAAAACACACATGCAATGACTCTGGTTGTTGTTAGTAGAAAGAGCACACATGCAATGACACTAGTGGATCCATAGGTGGATTGTGAAAAGAACATACATGCAATGACACTTGTGTATCCATATGTGGTATGTGAAAAGAACATACATGCAATAACTCTAGTTGTCGTTAGTAAAAAGAACACATATGCAATGACACTGGTGGATCCATGTGTGGAATCTGAAGAGAACACACATGCAATGACTCTGTTTGTTGTTAGTAAAAAGAACACACATGCAATGACTCTGGTTGTTGTTAGTAAAAAGAGCACACATGCAATGACACTGGTGGATCCATGTGTGGTCTCTGAAGAGTACACACATTTTAATGACACTGGTGGATCCATATGTGGTATGTGAAAAGAATAGTCATGAAATGACTCCAGTTGTTGTTAGTAAAAAGAACACACATGCAATGACACTGGTGGATCCATGTGTGGTCTCTTAAGAGAACACACATGCAATGACTCTGGTTGTTGTTAGTAAAAAGAACACGCATGCAATGACACTGGTGGATTGTGAAAAGAAGACAAATGCAATTACACTGGTGGATCAATATGTGGTATGTGAAAAGAACACACATGCAATGACTCCAGTTGTTGTTAGTAAAAAGAACACACATGCAATGACACTAGTGGATCCATGTGTGGTCTCTGAAGAGAACACATATTTCAATGACACTTGTGGATCCATATGTGGTATGTGAAAAGAACACACATGCAATGACTCCAGTTGTTGTTAGTAAAAAGAACACACATGCAATGACAGTGGTGGTTCCATGTGTGGTCTCTGAAGAGAACACACATGCAATAACTCTGGTTGTTGTTAGTAAACGAACACACATGCAATGACTCTGGTTGTTGTTACTAAAAATTACACACATGCAATGAAACTGGTGGATCCATGTGTGGTCTCTGAAGGAACACACATTTCAATGACACTGGTGGATCCATATGTGGTATGTGAAAAGAACACACATACAATGTCTCCAATTGTTGTTTGTAAAAAGAACACACATGCAATGACACTGGTGGATCCATGTGTGGTCTCTGAAGAGAACACACATGCAATGACTCTGGTTGTTGTTAGTAAAAAGAACACACATGCAATGACTCTAGTTGTTGTTAGTAAAAAGAGCACACATGAAATGACACTACTGGATCCATGTGTGGTCTCTGAAGAGAACACACATTTCAATGACACTAGTGGATCCATATGTGGTATGTGAAAAGAACACACATACAATGACTCTAGTTGTTGTTAGTAAAAAGAACACACATGCAATGACACTGGTGGATCCATGTGTGGTCTCTGAAGAGAACACACATGCAATAACTCTAGCTGTGGTTAATGAGAAGAACACACATTTCAATGACACTAGTGAATCCATATGTGGTATGTGAAAAGAATAGTCATGAAATGACTCCAGTTGTTATTAGTAAAAAGAGCACACATGCAATAACACTGGTGGATCCATATGTGGAATGTGAAAAGAATAGTAATGAAATGACTCCAGTTGTTATTAGTTACAAGAGAACACATGCAATGACACTGGTGGATCCATGTGTGGTATGTGAAAATAACACACATGCAATGACTCTAGTTGTTGTTAGTAAAAAGAACACACATGCAATGACACCGATGGATCCAAGTGTGGTCTTTGAAGGGAACACACATCCAATGACTCTAGCTGTGGTTAGTGAGAAGAACACACATTTCAACGAAACTAGTGGATCCATTGGTGGTATGTGAAAAGAATAGTCATGAAATGACTCTGGTTGTTGTTAGTAAAAAGAACACACATGCAATGACTCTGTTTGTTTTTAGTAAAAAGAGCACACATTCAATGACACTGGTGGATACATAGGTGGATTGTGAAAAGAACACACATGCAATGACTCTGGTTGTTGTTAGTAAAAAGAACACACATGCAATGACACTGGTGGATCCATGTGTGGTCTCTCAAGAGAACACACATGCAATGACTCTGGCTGTTGTTAGTAAAAAGAGCACACATGCAATGACACTTGTGGATCCATAGGTGGATTGTGAAAAGAACACAAATGCAATGACTCTGGTTGTAGTTAGTAAAAAGAACACACATGCAATGAAACTGGTGGATCCATGTGTGGTCTCTGAAGAGAACACGCATGCAATGACTCTAGCTGTGGTTAATGAGAAGAACAAACATTTCAATGACATTGGTGGATTCATATGTGGTATGTGAAAAGAATAGTCATGAAATGACTCAAGTTGTTGTTAGTAAAACGAACACACATGCAATGACACTGGTGGATCCATGTGTGGTATGTGAAAAGAACACACATGCAATGACTCCGGCTGTTGTTAGTCAAAAGAGCACACATGCAATGACACTGGTGGATCCATAGGTGGATTGTGAAAAAGAACACACATGCAATGACTCCAGTTGTTATTAGTAAAAAGAACACACATGCAATGACAATGGTGGATCCATGTGTGGTCTTTGAAGAGAACACACATGCAATGACTCTGGTTGTTGTTAGTAAAAAGAGCACACATGCAATGAGACTGGTGGATCCATAGGTGGATTGTGAAAATAACACACATGCAATGACACTGGTGGATCCATATGTGGTATGTGAGAAGAATACACATGCAATGACTCTAGTTGTTGTGAGTAAAAAGAACACAGATGCAATGACAATGGTGGATCCATGTGTGGTCTTTCAAGAGAACACACATTTCAATGACACTGGTGGATCCATGTTTGGTATGTGAAAAGAACACACATCCAATGACTCCAATTATTGATAGTAAAAAGAACACACATGCAATGACACTGGTGGATCGATGTGTGGTCGCTGAAGAGAACACACATGCAATTACTCTAGCTGTGGTTAATGAGAAGAACACACATTTCAATGACACTGGTGGATCCATATGTGGTATGTGAAAAGAATAGTCATGAAATGACTCCACTTGTTGTTAGTAAAAAGAACACACATGCAATGACACTGGTGGATCCATGTGTGGTCTCAAGAAGAACACACATTTCAATGACACTAGTGGATCCATATGTGGTATGTGAAAAGAACACACATACAATGACTCTAGTTGTTGTTAGTAAAAAGAACACACATGCAATGACACTGGTGGATCCATGTGTGGTCTCTGAAGAGAACACACATGCAATAACTCTAGCTGTGGTTAATGAGAAGAACACACATTTCAATGACACTAGTGAATCCATATGTGGTATGTGAAAAGAATAGTCATGAAATGACTCCAGTTGTTATTAGTAAAAAGAGCACACATGCAATAACACTGGTGGATCCATATGTGGAATGTGAAAAGAATAGTAATGAAATGACTCCAGTTGTTATTAGTTACAAGAGAACACATGCAATGACACTGGTGGATCCATGTGTGGTATGTGAAAATAACACACATGCAATGACTCTAGTTGTTGTTAGTAAAAAGAACACACATGCAATGACACCGATGGATCCATGTGTGGTCTTTGAAGGGAACACACATCCAATGACTCTAGCTGTGGTTAATGAGAAGAACACACATTTCAACGAAACTAGTGGATCCATTGGTGGTATGTGAAAAGAATAGTCATGAAATGACTCTGGTTGTTGTTAGTAAAAAGAACACACATGCAATGACTCTGTTTGTTGTTAGTAAAAAGAGCACACATTCAATGACACTGGTGGATACATAGGTGGATTGTGAAAAGAACACACATGCAATGACTCTGGTTGTTGTTAGTAAAAAGAACACACATGCAATGACACTGATGGATCCATGTGTGGTCTCTCAAGAGAACACACATGCAATGACTCTGGCTGTTGTTAGTAAAAAGAGCACACATGCAATGACACTTGTCGATCCATAGGTGGATTGTGAAAAGAACACAAATGCAATGACTCTGGTTGTAGTTAGTAAAAAGAACACACATGCAATGAAACTGGTGGATCCATGTGTGGTCTCTGAAGAGAACACACATGCAATGACTCTAGCTGTGGTTAATGAGAAGAACAATCATTTCAATGACACTGGTGGATTCATATGTGGTATGTGAAAAGAATAGTCATGAAATGACTCAAGTTGTTGTTAGTAAAACGAACACACATGCAATGACACTGGTGGATCCATGTGTGGTATGTGAAAAGAACACACATGCAATGACTCCGGCTGTTGTTAGTCAAAAGAGCACACATGCAATGACACTGGTGGATCCATAGGTGGATTGTGAAAAAGAACACACATGCAATGACTCAAGTTGTAGTTAGTAAAAAGAACACACATGCAATGACAATGGTGGATCCATGTGTGGTCTTTGAAGAGAACACACATGCAATGACTCTGGTTGTTGTTAGTAAAAAGAGCACACATGCAATGAGACTGGTGGATCCATAGGTGGATTGTGAAAATAACACACATGCAATGACACTGGTGGATCCATATGTGGTATGTGAGAAGAATACACATGCAATGACTCTAGTTGTTGTGAGTAAAAAGAACACAGATGCAATGACAATGGTGGATCCATGTGTGGTCTTTCAAGAGAACACACATTTCAATGACACTGGTGGATCCATGTTTGGTATGTGAAAAGAACACACATCCAATGACTCCAATTATTGATAGTAAAAAGAACACACATGCAATGACCTTTGGTGGATCGATGTGTGGTCGTTGAAGAGAACACACATGCAATTACTCTAGCTGGTTAATGAGAAGAACACACATTTCAATGACACTGGTGGATCCATATGTGGTATGTGAAAAGAATAGTCATGAAATGACTCCACTTGTTGTTAGTAAAAAGAACACACATGCAATGACACTGGTGGATCCATGTGTGGTCTCTGAAGAGAACACACATTTCAATGACACTAGTGGATCCATATGTGGTATGTGAAAAGAACACACATACAATGACTCTAGTTGTTGTTAGTAAAAAGAACACACATGCAATGACACTGGTGGATCCATGTGTGGTCTCTGAAGAGAACACACATGCAATAACTCTAGCTGTGGTTAATGAGAAGAACACACATTTCAATGACACTAGTGAATCCATATGTGGTATGTGAAAAGAATAGTCATGAAATGACTCCAGTTGTTATTAGTAAAAAGAGCACACATGCAATAACACTGGTGGATCCATATGTGGAATGTGAAAAGAATAGTAATGAAATGACTCCAGTTGTTATTAGTTACAAGAGAACACATGCAATGACACTGGTGGATCCATGTGTGGTATGTGAAAATAACACACATGCAATGACTCTAGTTGTTGTTAGTAAAAAGAACACACATGCAATGACACCGATGGATCCATGTGTGGTCTTTGAAGGGAACACACATCCAATGACTCTAGCTGTGGTTAATGAGAAGAACACACATTTCAACGAAACTAGTGGATCCATTGGTGGTATGTGAAAAGAATAGTCATGAAATGACTCTGGTTGTTGTTAGTAAAAAGAACACACATGCAATGACTCTGTTTGTTGTTAGTAAAAAGAGCACACATTCAATGACACTGGTGGATACATAGGTGGATTGTGAAAAGAACACACATGCAATGACTCTGGTTGTTGTTAGTAAAAAGAACACACATGCAATGACACTGATGGATCCATGTGTGGTCTCTCAAGAGAACACACATGCAATGACTCTGGTTGATCTTAGGAAAAAGAGCACACATGCAATGACACTTGTCGATCCATAGGTGGATTGTGAAAAGAACACAAATGCAATGACTCTGGTTGTAGTTAGTAAAAAGAACACACATGCAATGAAACTGGTGGATCCATGTGTGGTCTCTGAAGAGAACACACATGCAATGACTCTAGCTGTGGTTAATGAGAAGAACAATCATTTCAATGACACTGGTGGATTCATATGTGGTATGTGAAAAGAATAGTCATGAAATGACTCAAGTTGTTGTTAGTAAAACGAACACACATGCAATGACACTGGTGGATCCATGTGTGGTATGTGAAAAGAACACACATGCAATGACTCACATGTTGTTAGTCAAAGAGCACACATGCAATGACACTGGTGGATCCATAGGTGGATTGTGAAAAAGAACACACATGCAATGACTCCAGTTGTTATTAGTAAAAAGAACACACATGCAATGACAATGGTGGATCCATGTGTGGTCTTTGAAGAGAACACACATGCAATGACTCTGGTTGTTGTTAGTAAAAAGAGCACACATGCAATGAGACTGGTGGATCCATAGGTGGATTGTGAAAATAACACACATGCAATGACACTGGTGGATCCATATGTGGTATGTGAGAAGAATACACATGCAATGACTCTAGTTGTTGTGAGTAAAAAGAACACAGATGCAATGACAATGGTGGATCCATGTGTGGTCTTTCAAGAGAACACACATTTCAATGACACTGGTGGATCCATGTTTGGTATGTGAAAAGAACACACATCCAATGACTCCAATTATTGATAGTAAAAAGAACACACATGCAATGACACTGGTGGATCGATGTGTGGTCGCTGAAGAGAACACACATGCAATTACTCTAGCTGTGGTTAATGAGAAGAACACACATTTCCATGACACTGGTGGATCCATATGTGGTATGTGAAAAGAACACACATGCAATGACTCTAGTTGTTGTTAGTAAAAAGATCACACATGCAATGACAATGGTGGATCCATGTGTGGTCTCTAAAGAGAACACACATTTCAATAACACTGGTGGATCCATATGTGGTATGTGAAAATAATAGTCATGAAAAGACTCCAGTTGTTGTTAGTAAAAAGAACACACATGCAATGACACTGGTGGATCTATGTGTGGTCTCTAAAGAGAACACACATGCAATGACTCTAGTTGTTATTAGTAAAAAGAGCAAACATGCAATAACACTGGTGGATCCATAGGTGGATTGTGAAAAGAACACACATGCAATGACACTGGTGGATCCATGTGTGGTCTCTGAAGAGGACACACATGCAATAACTCTGGTTGTTTTTAGTAAAAAGAACACACATGCAATGACACTGGTGGATCCATAGGTGGATTGTCAAAAAAAACACATGCAATGACACTAGTGGATCCATATGTGGTATGTGAAAAGAACACACATGCAATGACTCTAGTTGTTGTTAGTAAAAAGAACACACATGCAATGACACTGGTGGATCCATGTGTGTTTTCTGAAGAGAACACACATTTCAATGACAGTGGTGGATCCATATGTGGTATGTGAAAAGAACACACATGCAGTGACTCCAGTTGTTGTTAGTAAAAAGAGCACACATGTTATGACACTGGTGGATCCATGTGTGGTCTCTGAAGAGAACACACATTTCAATGACACTCGTGGATCCATATGTGGTATGTGAAAATAATAGTCATGAAATGACTCCCGCTGTTGTTAGTAAAAAGAACACACATGCAATGACACTGGTGGATCCATGTGTGGTCTCTGAAGAAAACACACATGCAATGACTCTGGTTGTTGTTAGTAAAAAGAGCACACATGCAATGACACTAGTGGATCCATAGGTGGATTGTCAAAAGAACACACATACAATGACACTTGTGTATCCATATGTGGTATGTGAAAAGAACACACATGCAATAACTCTAGTTGTTGTTAGTAAAAAGAACACACATGCAATGACACTGGTGGATCCATGTGTGGAATCTAAAGAGAACACACATGCAATGACTCTGTTTGTTGTTAGTACAAAGAACACACATGCAATGACTCTGGTTGTTGTTAGTAAAAAGAGCACACATGCAATGACACTGGTGGATCCATGTGTGGTATCTGAAGAGAACACACATTTTAATGACACTGGTGGATCCATATGTGGTATGTGCAAAGAACACACATGCAATGACTCCAGTTGTTGTTAGTAAAAAGAACACACATGCAATGACACTGGTGGATCCATGTGTGGTTTCTTAAGAGAACACACATGCAATGACTCTGGTTGTTGTTAGTAAAAAGAACACGCATGCAATTACACTGGTGGATCCATAGGTGGATTGTGAAAAGAAGACAAATGCAATTACACTGGTGGATCAATATGTGGTATGTGAAAAGAACACACATGCAATGACTCCAGTTGTTGTTAGTAAAAAGAACACACATGCAATGACACTAGTGGATCCATGTGTGGTCTCTGAAGAGAACACACATTTCAATGACACTTGTAGATCCATATGTGGTATGTGAAAAGAACACACATGCAATGACTCCAGTTGTTGTTAGTAAAAAGAACACACATGCAATGACAGTGGTGGACCCATGTGTGGTCTCTGAAGAGAACACACATGCAATAACTCTGGTTGTTGTTAGTAAAAGAACACACATGCAATGACTCTGGTTGTTGTTAGTAAAAATTGCACACATGCAATGAAACTGGTGGATCAATGTGTGGTCTCTGAAGAGAACACACATTTCAATGACACTGGTGGATCCATATGTGGTATGTGAAAAGAACACACATACAATGTCTCCAATTGTTGTTAGTAAAAAGAACACACATGCAATGACACTGGTGGATCCATGTGTGGTCTCTGAAGAGAACACACATGCAATGACTCTGGTTGTTGTTAGTAAAAAGAACACACATGCAATGACTCTAGTTGTTGTTAGTAAAAAGAGCACACATGAAATGACACTGGTGGATCCATGTGTGGTCTCTGAAGAGAACACACATTTCAATGACACTGGTGGATCCATATGTGGTATGTGAAAAGAACACACATACAATGACTCTAGTTATTGTTAGTAAAAAGAACACACATGCAATGACACTAGTGGATCCATGTGTGGTCTCTGAAGAGAACACACATGCAATAACTCTAGCTATGGTTAAGAAGAATACACATTTCAATGACACTGGTGAATCCATATGTGGTATGTGAAAAGAATAGTCATGAAATGACTCCAGTTGTTATTAGTAAAAAGAGCACACATGCAATGACACTGGTGGATCCATATGTGGAATGTGAAAAGAATAGTAATGAAATGACTCCAGTTGTTATTAGTTACAAGAGAACACATGCAATGACACTGGTGGATCCATGTGTGGTATGTGAAAATAACACACATGCAATGACTCTGGTTGTTGTTAGTAAAAAGAACACACATGCAATGACACTGGTGGATCCATGTGTGGTCTCTGAAGAGAACACACATGCAATGACTCTAGATGTGGTTAATGAGAAGAATGAACATTTCAATGACACTGGTGGATTCATATGTGGTATGTGAAAAGAATAGTCATGAAATGACTCAAGTTGTTGTTAGTAAAACGAACACACATGCAATGACACTGCTGGATCCATGTGTGGATTGTGAAAAAGAGCACACATGCAATGACACTGGTGGATCCATATGTGGATTGTGAAAAAGAACACACATGCAATGACTCCAGTTGTTGTTAGTAAAAAGAACACACATGCAATGACAATGGTGGATCCATGGGTGGTCTTTGAAGAGAACACACATGCAATGACTCTGGTTGTTGTTAGTAAAAAGAGCACACATGCAATGAGACTGTCACATCCCAAGTTTTTCCAAATCTTGTAATGTGAAAATTAAATAAATAAATTAAATTTTGTTGAAAATCAGGGTGAAAAGAAACTTTTGTTTCTAAAAGGAGACTTAAAATCCCATCTTGGACAAACTTTAGCTAAAGTTTGAATTCAACAAAAATCCAAATGAAGGGAAATGCATTCCTCAATGAATGTATCTGGAAATTTGAACACTTGGAAAATAAATCCAAAACCCTAGACCCTAATGGAATAAAAATCATTTCCAAGTTATCTCCAAATCCATGGATTTGATCCATACCAAATTTGATCAACAAATAATCACAAAGGATCAAGTAAGACCTTAGAAATTGGTTTCACTTAGTTTGGAACCATAGACAAAAACTTGTGAATATAAAAAGATAAGGAAATTGAATTTCCAAAGCCAATAAAGCCCTTACCAAAAGCCATACCAATTGGTGAACAATTATAATCCTAAAGGGATTAAAAAGATAAACATTTAATAAAGGAAAAATAAATAGTTTTGGAAATACTATTTGGATCTTTTAATAAAAGACTTTGTTTTCAAATGAAAAGGTGAGCCAAATTAATTTTGGCCAAACTTTTGTAATAAAATATTTTTTTTTGATAAAATGAGTAAAAGTTTATTTAAATAAAATAATAAGGATTTAAATATCCAATTTTATTTAAGTAAAGGCTTTTCCCATTTTAAATGAACACCAAGTATTTTATTACTACTTTGAAATCTTTTATTAAAAGGTTTTGCTTTGATTAAAATGAGTAAAGGATTATTTAAATAAAATAATAAGGATTTAAATATCCAATTTTATTTAAGTAAAGGCTTTCCCATTTTAATTAAAACACCAAAACTTATTTATTTATTTAAATAAGTTTCCAAGTATTCTTTTATTTTTCAAAAAAAAAACCTTCTGGTTTGGTTTTGAAAATAATTGGATTTCAAATGGAAATTTTATTTAAATAAATCAAACCCTATTTTATTAAATAACTAAAGATCCATTTTATTTATTAAATGGATCCTAAATTAAATAAAAATATTTTTTATTTTGATATTTGGAATATGTTGAAAAACAGAACCAAATTCAAGTACAAAGTTGAGTGTTTGATTGAATTGTTTGAATTTGTTTAATTGTTTGTAATTCCAAACAGAAATAGTTTTAGAAAAAGAAAAAGAGAGCAGACAAAAAAAAAGGAAAAGGTTGACCCAGCCCAACAGCCCATTAGGCCCAACTCTAGTCCACCTTCTCTCCCCGAGGAAACCTTTTCTCACTCAGAAACAGACCCGCACAAAGACTGACAGCCTGGACCCACTCTTTTTCTCTCCCTCTCGCTGACATTGGACCCCATAGCTGAGTCATCGCCTCCCTCACCCACCCCCTGAACCGTTTTTCCTCACCGCTGAATCAACCCATAGTGACACTGCCCGGTGGACCTCCTCCTCTCTCCTTTTCCCACTGACTGGTAGGCCCGCTATCACTGTTCATCGTCTCCTTCACCCACCCCGCAGCGACCAGTTCTTCTCCCCTGTTCTGCCGTTGATTTCTCAAGCAATTAAATCATAACGCCGAGCCTTTACCTCGCCTTGATCACGCAGATGGAAACGCCAGGGCATCCTCTATATTCCCCCTCTGACACCTCGCGCTCGCACGCCCTAGACCGCCTCCAATTTCTCCCCGAGCACCCCCTGCTCCGACGAGGTCCAGAACCGATTCCGACCAGCACACGCTGCCCCTTGCCTCCTCAACCATGCTCACGTGATCCCCACCTCCTGGCGATCATCCCCGTAGCACCAGCTCGTCCCCGAGCGCTCCAGAGCGTCGGCAACGACAACCTCTAGCACCGCTGCCGTCTGGTTCTTCTCCGACGAGCACCACAGGTAGACTCCGGTCGCCCCTCTTCTTTTAGTTCTCGCACACGACTCTGTCTCGATCTTGCGCGTCTAACCACGTCTTCACCTTGTCTTGGGGTGATCCACAGCGACGTCCACGACGACCACCCGACGCACCCGACGCCGTCCTCCATTCCGGTGAGGAATTGCCGCAGACCCCGAGCGCCCCTCGCCCAACCAACACCTCCCCGAGCATCGCCGTAACCCCCTGAGCCCGGTGAGCAACCCCTCCTTCTCCCTCACCTTCTGTAGCATCGCCTCCGTCGTCGACCGACAGCACCGCCGCCACTAGCCACCGCAGCGCCGCCAGCTTCTGGTGAAACCCGCGCGAGCCGTTCGATCTAGATCGGGCGGGTACGATAGATCACTTAAGCCGCGAATGGGTATGCGCCCTGTACCGTGCGATCTAACTTAATCCAACGCTCCACGTAGCTTGATCCGGCCGAACCGGTATCGGCCAATCACAGCGCAACGCGTGGCACTAGATCTGTTTAAAAGAGATTTGAAAATAGAAACTTTTGCCATTTTCAAACCCATGTATCTTTTGATCCACACGTCCAAATTTTACAAACTTTATGTCGTTGGAATCAGCAAGACAAGCTCTAACCAACCCTGCCCTTAGTTTAGCAAATAGTATTTGTTAGATTGTTTGATTTTGTAGATTCTTTTGTGTGCTTGCTAACATTAGAAAAATGATTCAAAATTGTTTTTAGGGTTAAAACCTTGGCAAATTAGTTTGTTGTGACCTTACTGACCCTAGGAACCAACCCATAGTTTGGAAGTGATTTTTTAAAAGTTTAGAATGGATTAATTAGTTTTGTCCATTTCTAGCTAATCAAAATCTATAGTTTTGGTTATGAAAATGTTTTTGTAAAGGAAACTTTGGGAAAATGTTTTGGACCAAACCTACTGACCCAAACACCAAGTTTTGCAATAGCAACTCAATTGGTGAAAACAAAATCTTTGATTTAAAACCATTTCTAGTCAAATAGAAATGTGGTTTCTTATCAAAAATGATTTTGGAAGAAAACCTTTGGAAAATGTTTTGTTTTAAACTCACTAACCCCAAACCCCAAGTTTTGTGAATTGAAAACATACTTGGTGAACCCTATAGGCTAATGCCTTAGTGAAACCCTCTTGCTAATAACTTTGCCACTTTGGTAAATGACCAATTTGGATCTTACAAAGTTTAGGAATCTAATAGAGACCCTCTTTGCAAATGACTTTGCCACTTTACAAAATGACCATTAGGTGTACCCAAATGTCTATGACCCATTAGGAACCACTTTTTCAAACAAAACAAAGCTTGGCATGCTTGCATGCATTACTTGACTTTGCCATTTTGGTAAATGACCAAATTGGAACTTACAAAGTTTAGAAGCCTAGTGAAGACCATCCTTACAATAGAACCAACCTTTGCATGCTTATGCATGACTTAGATTCCATTGTCTTGTGTGTGTAATTTTGTTTGAGAGAATATTGGTTTGGAGTGTTAGTTGATTTTGTGTTTGCTTGATTGGTAGATTGAGTTGTACCTTGCTTGATTGAATTGTAGTGACTTGAAGAGTGTGATTGTTGCAAGGAAAAGGAGTGAACTTATACCCTCTACCAAAAAGGCAAGTGATACTTCATACTATCTATCCCATTATTTTCAATATGCATTAGTGTTTTGCCAAGTAAAACTTGCATGGTTTTTATTTTGCTAAGTATAGACCTTGCTATAGGAAAACTAGTAGAATGAATCCTTAGAAGGATTTTCCTAAGTTAAGAATCCTATTACTATCAAGCTTAGCCTAGCTAATAGAAAACCTGGGTGGGATATATATTCATGCTATGAAAATTTCTAAGTCTATGGACTTGTGTTTTGTTTAATAAAACAACTAAGTTAATGAATCACCTGGGTGGAAATGGAAGGAATGGTTTGTGTTGAGTGGTTCACAAGGCCATGGACTTGCTTGTGTATCTCACTTGTGGATGGCCACCCAGGAAACAAAGAGATTTGAGATGTCAAATGTTGAGAAGCTTCAAGTGCAACCACTTGGCAATATGGGCTCTGCCATGATCATATAGGTTGCAAGAACTTAGCCACATGGACAGTGGGTGGTAGTGATTGATAGGTTGGAGCGCGTCCATGTTGGTCTAAGGGAAAGCTTATGAAAGATTTTGTCTTGGGAAACCAAGTCTTGTGGGTAAAGTGCACCACCTCTGCAGAGTGTAAAACCTAAGTACTTAGCCATGTCCCTGGAAAAGGACAATTTGAGCATCAAGACATGGAAGCAATCAAGAATCTCATCACTCCAATTTCTTAATTAAAACTTGTGGGTGAACAAGGGTTGTGTGAAATTCTTCAATCTTTGATGGAGAGATGGCTTGGTACAAGGATCTCAAAATCTTAGATTGGGAAAAATTGTTTTTGCCAAGAAAATCTTCAGTCTTTGATTGGTAGATGCCTTGAGAGGATCTTCAGTCTTGATTGGTAGATGCCTTGGTGGTTTTTGCCAAATAAAACTTAGTATTTTCAAAATAATAGGGAAAATCTGTTTTGAGCAATGCAAGCCTCAACTCCACTTAGCCAAAATGCATATAGATGATAGACTCCACTATACTACCAAAGTATCACTTGCCAATACAATTCAAATGTATTGACCCATGTGGCTGTAACTTGTAATGTTGCAGGTTTGATTGATTTTAGTGAAGAATGATTGATTGATTAGGATTACAAAGTCTACAACCAACATCTGCCTGTGGCACTTTGAAGATGAAGGACCCACGACTATAGTTATTCCGCTGCAATGTAATGCAATAGCCATGTGAGCTATGTTTGATGTAATAAAAATTAAGTTCTTCCTGGTTATAAAGTTGTATTATGACCTTTGTTTCTTGATATTACATCTGAACTGTGGATGCTAGCTATTGATCTAGGGACTAGCATTGTAAACACAGGGATCTTTTCCTTTACAAAGGAGGGATCTTACAGAATGGTATCAGCGCATTGTGTTGCCTGTAGGATTTGTAACCCTAGGATTGGACAAAACCCCTTAGAAAAAAAAAATATAGGAGTTGTATTTGTTCCAAAACTTATTTACAAAAACAATCTTGTAAACTCTTTCCTCAACCATTTTGGTTTCAACTCTACTTCTCTTCTACTTCAAACTTAATGGAAAAACCTACCCCATGGCCAAAGACTTCATCATGTGCAAAGGACTTCTTCAACTTCATCAACTCTAATGACTTCAACTTCTTCAAGTGACTTCAACATCTTCAGCATGTTCGCCAAGACTTCCAACTTGGCTAACACTAAAGACTACAAGTAAGACAAGAAATGTTACTCAAGACTTGAAGACTAAGGAAAAACAACTTAGAAGAAGCCATCATCATCTTTGAAGTTTTGTGACCAAGACACAAGAATTCTCCAAGGATACAAAGATCTCAATCAAGAAGAATCAACCAAGAAGGATGGAAAGATCACAAGTAAACCATATATATGGACCACCATATTTTAGTTAAGTCAAACCCACCAACTTATGTGGTGTAAAAAAAATTTATTTTTGGTTGCCTACAAATGTGCTTGAAACTTGTTGCTTGAGTGGAGTGTTTGTTTGTGATTGCTTGCACATTGCTTGAGTGAATTGTGATGTGTGTGAATAGAATTGATTCCTTAGAAAAATCTTTTGCCTATTCTAATTCCCTCCAACCCAAACAGATGACTTCTCCAAGAGACTCCAGCATCAAGGATGATGACATCAACAACAACCAAGAGGTCAACATGAGAGAACTCCTAGCAACCCAACACCAGTTGAACCAACTAACAACTCAGTTCATAGCCAACAATAGTGATAAAGACCCTACCTTGCAAAAGTTTTTGGAAGAACAATCCCAACTGATGCTTAAGGTGACTAACTGTAACACCCTCAGAATCGGACCTATGCAAGTTTTAGCGAAACCCGCCAAACCCGCATAGAAACGATTCAAAAGTTATACCGAGCACTTTAAATGCGGGTGGAAAAGTAATAACATTACACAACAGTCCTCGATGGGACCTGAGCAGATATATATCCAACAGCGACTCAAAGAGTCAAGAATCCAGATATACGGTACAACGATCCAAATCACCTTGAAAACGATAGAGCGTCCGACTACGGACAAGATGCAAAGGGGGCTAAGAGCCCTGAAGAATAACCGATGGCGTCCATAACCTTGAGCCAAGCCGGAAGGGTAACCACTGCTAACGACGTCGATCTCAAAACCTTAAACAAAAGGGGTGCCGACAAAGGGCAAAGGAAAAAGAGGCGTCGATCTGAGGCGATTGCAGCGAGGCTAGAGATTCGGTCCTCGCCTACATAGGTATGGTGGTGAAGCGGCGTGGCATGCACTAAACAACCTATAGAGACTCGATGCAAGGCGGCTATCGAGAGGGTAAGAAAGACCTATTCGAACCAACCTGGTACTAACACCAAACAATCCCATCCTGGTATTCCCCTCGAGACCAACGAGGAAGTCAACCGAGGAACTCACACGGTTGGCGGTGTTATTTATTCAGTTATCGTTGCAGCAATTACTAGTCGGTGTAGATAGTCATCACGATAAAATAAGCGGTGGGCACTTTTAGTTAACCATTACATTATAGTTGCAACAATTACTAATCAGTGCAGATAGCATGAGTTAAACCCAAAACCCAGTAGTTGTTGGTACTTTTATTTAGCCATTCCGTTGTAGTTGCAATACTTACTAGTCGGTACAATGGTATGGCGACACCCAAACAAGCAATTGTTGGCAGTTTTATTTAGCCATTCCATTATAGTGAAGCTGATTACTAGTCATTATAAAGTCAAATTTATAGCACTACTTTAGTTATAGTTGTCTATGATCGAGAATCTGTGCTCCAAGTCGTCCATAACCATGGACACGGCTTTGAAAGTTTTAACCGGCCGGGTGCACAAATAACAACACACACTCGATATGCCTCGGAAAAACCAAATCAAAACCCAGCGAGACCACGACAAAGCAATTACAGGATTGAGAAATATTTCAGGGCCACCTTTAAGTAGATCCATAGCAAGCGGCCCGGCTCCAAAGCGGGCTTAAGGTTGTGGAGGCGGTCAGCATTGGGAACCGAAAGTGTGGCTGGGCTTGTCGATACTGAAAATCGGGCCACGATCCTAAGCGATGCGATGTGCATTACCTCGCACAATTTAAATAAAAGCGATAAAGCATGGCATAAATGCAGGATAGTAAATAAAACCTCAAACTAGTTTGTGGCCCCAAGAAATAAGAATGAATCAAGCTTTGGCTCGGGGTCCATAAGCCTCCGGATGTGGATATGTGAATATTCAAGGAGCAGGTATCAAGTACTCGGGGTCCCACAGGACACAAGTGGACGGTTAACAACCAAATAACATCTATTGCCCACCTGTGCCTCTGCTTACCTACTTCAATTTTAGTTATTAAACAGTAATTAAAGTTAACGATAAATATAGCCAAGATCATCTCCAACATCAACATGCGGCCAAACTCCAACAACCGTGGCACTCGACAACACGCAACAGCACTTGAGCAAGCGACTACGACGCGTAAGTCCAACTATCTACCAAACAACAGGTAATAGGAGGTGTCCAGGGCAATATAAGGCTACAAGGGATATCACGAATCGAAAACTAGAGCATCATAACACAGATAGCAAGAGGTCAACAGGAGGAATAAATACTATAAAAGTAAGATAGGTAGAAAGGAGGAGGTGCTACTTTGAAAACATTGTCGACGGGTCATCCGAAGAACGGGGCGACGCTCACATCAACTCAACGGCCTTATCCGCGAAGAAGCAAAACACTAGAATAAACACCGGATGCACTATTTAATACAACGGCAGAAGATCGGGCATGATGCATGTATGATGCATGACATGGCAAAGGCGCGATGCAATTGGTCATATTAAGCGGAACCGGGGTCCCGATAATTATTCACTAGGTTCATGTCGTTTAGGTACCCCGCAATTTAAATGTTGTATTAACATGGCAAGATAGGTTACCGGTTCGCTACGCAAATTTAAATGAGGCCAATATAAGGCTAGATTTGCCCGCATATGGCCCCATATTTAATTATTAGGTGAATCGGCATAAGGCCCCCAAACCACACAAATATGCATGCGAGTCTGACAAATTAACATGCAACAAGTTGGATTATATTATAAAATAGGGTTTCGGGAAGGGGTTCACACATTAGGGTTCGGAAGATCTTGGGTTTAGGGGTTCGAGTTCAGGGGCTCAGGGTTCGACGGAAGCGGTCTCGGCAGGAACATTCTCGAACAACGGGGCAGATCTTGGCGCATCCGGGTTCTCGGCGAGCTCGGCGTCCGGGAAGGAGTACTTGTCGCACCGGGTCTCGTGTCCGGGGTGAAGTACTCGGCGTCAGGGGCGCATCGGACTCGCCCTGGTCGGTGTCGATCTTGTCGCATTCGTGGAGACCTTGTCGGGCCCGCGGGTCGGGTCGGACTTGGCGTGCCTTTCGGTTCGGGTTTTGGCGTCCGAGGTAGTACTTGGTGTCCGAGGGTTGTCTACGCGTCCGTGGTGTAGATCTTGTGATACCGGCGTCATCGGGTTCCACCTCGCGCATAGGTCGACGAAGCCCGTAACGATGCAGATCTTGGTTTACGGCTTTGAGGAGTTCTTGGCGACATACTTCCATGTTGCTGTTCTTAACGACGGGATCGGGGCTTTGGTTCCGGGCCTTGGTGTCCATGAAGGGGACCTTGGTGCTCCAAAACGCAGCAACTGAGGCAGCCGCATCTCGCAAACTCTGCAGGCACGAGAACAGAGCCACACACAGAAAGAACAGGCACAGAACATGAGCTTCCCAGGCGCAGGAAAAACATGTGCTCCCGGGGCACTTGCTGCGGTCGTGTCGTGGTGGAAACCGAAGCTCTTGGCGGTATGGCGAGAGAGGTTCAGGCCGAGGAGGCCTGTGGCGTGGCGCTCTGCAGAAGGGACCCGGCGGCTGCACGTCGTGGGGAGGCGACCTCGAGGCCTTGGGCACCGGAGGCGGGCGGTGGTTGGGCGACGGAGCATGGCCGACGGCGGCACCACCGGAGACGGCGAGGTGGAGGCTGCGTCGGGGCAGAGCGGAGGAGGCCGTGGCGCGAGGCGCAGGCCATGGCCGGCAAGCTCGGGGAAGGGGAGGCGGCTCAGCTGGCGGTGAGCCTTGCAGTGGTCGAGGCGGTGTTGCAGGAGGCATCTGGCGTGGGGCAGGGGAAAGAGGAGCCAGCGTGAAGGCAGGCGGTGTGAGGGTCGCAGTGGTGGCGCTGAGGAGGCGGGGATCTTGAGGCCTTGGAGGGAGGAGAGAGGAGAAGCGGGAGGCAGGTTGGTGGAGTGGTGGGACAGGTGGGGCGAGGGCTGTCAGCCTTGGGTTGTCTGTGTGCGTGCGTGCGTGTGTGGTGGAGGCAGGTGAGTTGGGGAGGGAAGAGAGAGAGAGGTGAGGGAGAGGCTGGGGGTAAGGTGGCAGCATCTGAGTGGCTAGGGGGAGGGGAGAGGGTGAGGTGGCAGGTTGCCATTGGGTGGGGTGAGGTGGAGGCTGGGTTGGGGTAGATAGTTTGGTAGCTATAGGATTTTAGGTGGACCGTTTGTATTTACGGGTGGTGAATTCGGTCGATTCGGCCGTTCGATTACCCTAAAAACAACTATCATTTTATTTATTTCAAACATGGCTTTTGCAAACCGATAGCAGACAAACAAAATAATCCGGAGACCTGGTTTTGGCGTTTGAATAAAGACGGGGCGTTTAGAAAACACAAACAGGTTTTATGCAAATAGTTTTATGCAAGCAAAATGCAAGATGATGACGATGCCCAAATGCAATGTGGCATGATGACATGAGCATGCGGTCATGATGATGCAATGCACAAAATCAACGCGATTTTCTAGTAGTGGTTTTTGCGGGATGCCACAATTCGACACCACTAACAATGGATCTCGCCCTCGAGATCCGCCTCATGGTACCGGAAGGAAGGCCAGCGATCTGCGTCTTCTCGCACCGTGTAGATCCTCGCGACACCACTAACAAGAGGTCGTTGTCCGGGATCGTCGAGAGAACACTCCGGGAACAAAAGGTCGAAGGTAGAGGTATCACCAAATAAAGCCACCTCTAGCTTCCGTGGACGGAGTGAAATTGCTGGATCCACTGATTCGATGTACAAGAGCGAATGATAAGAGTAGTCGGATGGTGATCAGTCCATCGCGCACCCAAACCATTACTCTGCACACGAATAGGCGGATTATGCAACCAACTCTCGGATTTAGACTACAGATCTCGACAAGCGAGGTTTGGAACAAAGGAGTGATCTGAGACTACGCGCCGGATCTGGCGTAGATGATGTCGCGTCGGAAAACACCGGAAGGCACGAGAAGGAACAAAGAAGTCCTCGCAGACGAAGGATTCCTCGGATAGCATGAAGACCGGATGTAGCAACACCGTTACCAAAGGAGGCGAAACCACGAAGGTA
The DNA here is from genome assembly GCA_023614405.1 of Avena insularis. Classification (NCBI taxonomy): domain Eukaryota; kingdom Viridiplantae; phylum Streptophyta; class Magnoliopsida; order Poales; family Poaceae; genus Avena; species Avena insularis. Next base: position 3,406 of record JAJUPC010000606.1, on the reverse strand, counting down.
TGATGGTACCCAACCACGAAATCTGGACTCGAAGAGAGAGAAGCGGATTCAAAACACGCGAGAGGTGAGAGGAGAGTAGCAGAGGGTAAGGAGTAAAATCAGACCTAATCGAGAACTATCAATCGATTTTGAAAAATAGTTTGACACTCTACTTGGCCGTTAGCTAGGTTATCCTACAGGCTGGACTTGTAGATATCGCAAGCTAGCGAGCTCGATACCACTCTGTAACACCCTCGAGAATCGGACCTATGCAAGTTTTAGCGAAACCCGCCAAACCGCATAAAAGCGATTCAAAAGGTGCCCACCAGGCACTTCGTGCGGGTGGAAAAGCAAGTAATAACATTACACAACAGTCCTCGATGGGACCCACAGAGCAGATATATACAACATGACTCAAAGAGTCAAGAATACAGAATACGGTACAAAGATCCAAATCACCTTGAAAAGCGATAGGCGTCCGACTACGGACAAGATGCAAATGGGGCTAAGAGCCACGAAGAATAACCGATGGCGTCCATAACCCTGCCAGCAAGCGGAAGGTAACCACTAACGACGTCGATCTCAAAACCTTAAACAAAAGGGGTGCCGACAAAGGGCAAAGGAAAAGAGGCGTCGATCGAGGCCGAGTACAGCGAGGCTAGAATTCGGTCCTCGCCTACATAGGTATGGTGGATTTGAAGCGGCAGTGACGCATGCACTAAACAACCTATAGAGACTTCGATGCAGCTGGCGGCTATCAGAGAGGGTAAGAAAAGACCTATTCGGAACCAACTTTGGTACTAACAAACAATCCCATCTGGTATTCCCCTCGAGACCAACGAGGAAGTCAACCGAGAACTCACCCAGGTTAAGCGGTGTTATTTATTCAGTTATCGTTGCAGCAATTACTAGTCGGTGTAGATAGTCATCACGATAAAATAAGCGGTGGGCACTTTTAGTTAACCATTCATTATAGTTGCAACAATTACTAATCGGAATGCAGATAGCATGAGTTAAACCCAAAACCCAGTAGTTGTTGGTACTTTTATTTAGCCATTCCGTTGTAGTTGCAATACTTACTAGTCAGGTACAATGGTATAGCGACACCCAAACAAGCAATTGTTGGCAGTTTTATTTAGCCATTCCATTATAGTGAAGCTGATTACTAGTCATCATAAAGTCAAATTTATAGCACTACTTTAGTTGTAGTTGTCTATGATCGAGATACTGTGCTCCAAGTCGTCCATAACCGTGGACACGGCTTTCAGAAAGTTTTAACCCGGCCGGTGCACAAATAACAACACACACTCGATATGCCTCGGAAAAACCAAATCAAAACCCAACAGCGATCCGACAAAGCAATTACAGGATTCAGAAAATATTTCGGGGCCACCTTTAAGTAGATCCATAGTGAAGCCGGCCGGCTCAAAGCAGGCTTAAGGTTGTGGAGGTACGTGAGCAGGAACCCAAAAGTGTGGTGGGCTTGTCGATACAGCGAAATCGGGCCACGAACCTAAGCGATCTGCAATGCGTTACCTTTAATTTAAATAAAGCGGTAAAGCATGGCATAAGTACAGGATAGTAAATAAAACCTCAAACTAGTTTGTGGCCCCAAGAAATAAGAATGAATCAAGCTTTGGCTCGGGGGTCCATAAGCCTCCGGATGTGGATAGCCTTGAATATTCAAGGCAGTATCAAGTACTCGGGGTCCTACGGGACACAAGTGGACGGTTAACAACCAAATAACATCTATTGCCCACCTGTGCCTCTGCTTACCTACTTCAATTTTAGTTATTAAACAGTAATTAAAGTTAACGATAAATATAGCCAAGATCATCTCCAACATCAACATGCGGCCAAACTCCAACAACCGTGGCACTCGACAACATAGCAACACTTGAGCAAGCGACGACCGCGTAAGTCCAACTATCTACCAAACAACAGGTAATAGGAGGTGTCCGGGGCAATATAAGGCTACAAGGGATATCACGATGCGAAAACTAGAGCATCATAACACGGATAGCAAGAGGTCAGGAGGAATAAATACTATAAAAGTAAGATAGGTAGAAAGGAGGAGGTGCTACTTTGAAAACATTGTCGAAGGTTCATCCGAAGAGCGAGCGACTCACATCAACTCAACGGCCTTATCCATGAAGAAGCAAAACACTAGAATAAACACGGATGCACTATTTAATACAACGGCGGAAGATCGGGCATGATGCATGTATGATGCATGACATGGCAAAGGCGCGATGCAATTGGTCATATTAAAGCGGAACTGGGGTCCCGATAATTATTCACTAGGTTCATGTCGTTTAGGTACCCAATTTAAATGTTGTATTAACATGGCAAGATAGGTTACCGGTTCGCTACATAAATTTAAATGAGGCCAATATAAGGCTAGATTTGCCGCATATGGCCCCATATTTAATTATTAGGTGAATCGGCATAAGGCCCCCAAACCACACAAATATGCATGCGAGTCTGACAAATTAACATGCAACAAGTTGGATTATATTATAAAATAGGGTTTCGGGAAGGGGTTCACACATTAGGGTTCGGAAGATCTTGGGGTTCCGGGGTTCGGGTTCGACAGGCTCGGTTCAGAAGCGGTCTCGGCAGAACATTCTCGAACAAGGGCAGATCTTGGCGCATCCGGTTCTCGGCGAGCTCGGCGTCCGGAAGGAGTACTTATCGCATGGTCTCGTGTCCGGTGAAGTACTGGCGTCGGCGATCGGACCGCCTGGTCGGTGTCGATCTTGTCGCATTCGTGGAGACCTTGTCGGGCCTGGTCGGGTCGGACTTGGCGTGCCTTCGGTTGGTTTTGGCGTCCGAGGCGTGCTTGGTGTCCGAGGTTGTCTCTGGCGTCCGTGGTGTAGATCTTGTGATCTGCGGCGCCATCGGGTTCCACCTCGCGCAGTCGACGATGCCCGTAACGATGCAGGATCTTGGTTTACGGCTTTGAGGAGTTCTTGGCGACATACTTCCATGTTGCTGTTCTTAACGACGGATCGGGGCTTTGGTTGGGGCCTTAGTGTCCATGAAGGGACCTTGGTGCTCCAAAACGCAGCAACCGAGGCAGCCGCATCTCGCAAACTCTGCAGCACGAGAATAGCCACACCGGAAAGAAACGAGCCTGTAACATGAGCTTCCAGTATAGGAAAAACATGTGCTCCGGGGCACTTGCGGTCGTGTCTGGCGGAAGCAAAGCTCTTGGCGGCGGTAGAGAGGTTCAGGCCAGGAGGCCTCATGTGGCAGCGCTCTGCAGAAGGGACCAGCTGGTGCACGTCGTGGGGAGGCGACCTCGAGGCCTTGGGCACGGAGGTGGGCGGTGGTTAGGCGTGAGCATGGCCGGGACGGGCGTACTCACCGAGGACGGCGGAGGTGGAGGCTGCGCTGGGCAGAAAGCGGAGGAGGCCGTGGGGAC